>JASPKZ010007759.1:0-255000 GCA_030220185.1 Diploptera punctata | reverse complement strand
AATGCTATGCTTGCAGCTTTACTAGGGAATTGTGTATATACATATTTTACACACACACACACACATATATATATATATATATATATATATATATATATGCGTGTGTGTGTGTGTGTGTATCCATCCATAGTGATTGTGCCCGAAGGCACAATCATAGCATGTGAATGCTATGCTTGCAGCTTTACTAGGGAATTGTGTATATACATATTTTACACACACACACACACACACACACACACACACACACACACATATATATATATATATATATATATATATGCGTGTGTGTTTGTGTGTGTGTGTATCCATCCATAGTGATTGTGCCCGAAGGCACAATCATAGCATGTGAATGCTATGCTTGCATCTTTACTAGGGAATTGTGTATATACATATTTTACACACACACATATATATATATATATATATATATATATATGTGTATATATGAGAGGTGAAGAGACGGGTGAATGGAGAAGACTAAACAGGTTGTTTCAGAATAAGTATAGGGGTTGTAGAGGGGACTTAGTAGATAAAGTTTTGATAAGGAACCCATGTCTTGAAACGTACAATTTTGACGTAAAATAAGTTTGATGATTGAAATACAGTGGCCTGATATAGCCTGTCTTATGCTTCAAAATAAATATTGAAGACATCTTGGGATTGTACTTTGCCTGTCGAGTTGAAGGAAGATATTCTTGCACGAATTCTGGCGGCAGCATAAATTATTGAACACACACTAGGTCTTCTGGGGCGTGTGTATGAAAACATGCGTCGCAGGTACACTTTGTGCAAAGAACAATAGGTTCGTCACGTGGAACCACACGTGTAGTACAAACTCTAGAGGTCTGTAACACTTATTCTGAAACACAAGACACACGATATCAACCCATTGTGTTTTGATCATGAAACCAATTTTACATCAAAATGGTATGTTTCCTGACAGTCCCTTATCAAAACTTTATCTACTAAGTCTCCTCTACAATCGCTAGAAGTCTGAATACTTAATTTGAAACACCTTTATAACACTGAGCTACAAGCTCTTCGTAGGAAACCAGATATAATAAGGTCGCGTAGACTGCGATGAGGTAACACGTGGCACGAATGGGGAATGAAAGACTTCTTGTAGGACAAACAGAGAGAAAAGGCCCAATTTGTAGACGAAGGATGAGGTGGAAGAATAACATTAACTATGATTTGAGGGAAGTAGATTATAGAGGGGATAATTGGAAAATATTAGCTAAGGATAGGGATTTATGGAGAGCTTCTGCCTGCACGGCCATGAACTTACGAGTTCGGTAGTGAGAGTGAATTAGTTTATATATATAAAATAACAGGAAAGAAAATAAGTTGATTCTTCGATGGAAAATTTCCATTTTAATTTTAGCTTAATACATTATATGTGTTATTTGAATTGATGAGATTTTCAATCCATGCGGATTACCAGTTTAAATTGAACCCAAGTCCCATTACATCAGGAATCAGGCTTCAAAGCTTTTATGACAAATGAAAGCAGAGCAGGGGTTGTGGATGAATATGATTGCAGTGGAAGAAGGGTGTAATACGCACATTTGTCGAGGGTTCATGCAGAAATTTTGACAATGTATTTTCATCGTCTGCTCTATTTTTGACGGGAAATGACACAAGGAAAAAAAATCTCATCCAAATATAAAGCATCTTTCACAGGAGCGACGAATTTCCTAGCAGTACACTTTCACTATTATCTTTATTATTATTATTATTATTATTATTATTATTATTATTATTATCACTATTATTATAATAAAATAGTTAATAGTTTTAATATGATTGGTATTAAGTATTTAATAATGTTACCTGTACTGGTCTTGTATAGTGAGCTATATGATCTTTATAGGAAACCAGATAAAATAAGATCAGTTAAGTCTCGAGGAATACGATGGGCAGGACATGTGGCACAAATGGGGAAAAAGAAGGAATTTGAAGCTTCTTATAGGTAATCCGGAAGGGAGAAGCCCAGTTGGTAGACCAAGTATGAGGTGAGAGTATAACATTAACCATGACTTGAAGGAAATAGATAATAATAATGATAATAATAATAATAATAATAATAATAATAATAATAATAATAATAATAATAATAATAATAATAATAATAGTTTTATTGAACCTGGCAGAGAGGATGGAAAACATTGGCTCCGAATAGGGATGTGTGGAGATCTTATGTCCGCGCGGCCATGAACCCGCGGGTTCGATAATTTCAGTGAGTTAGCTAGTTAGTAATGATCTTGCAGTAAAGTAAGTTATGGTTATGAAATATATACAATTTTTACAGAATATTGTAATATCCTAAATAAAGTTGTTTCATACAGCCCACATCCAGAGATATGTTAAATAATCAGTATTTCCTCGCCATCTTATTAACATTTATACATTTAAACACATATATTAAGGTTTTCTCCACTTCAAATGATAAATTATACCTATTTAAAAACTGATTAAATCCAAGGAATATATTTTCGGCACACGTAACGTACCTCTGATGAAATTATAATATAGCCTATTTAACGTTGTACTGTATAATCAATGGGTATACATGGAATTCATTTATCCGATCCAATGGATGGTAATTCATTTTATCACATGTGCATGAACAGTAATTTGGGTTATGAAATATTTTAATAAAAAATCTTGATATATTCATAGAAATAACAGGAATAATATATGAATCGGAGATATCCGGTACACATAATCTACATAAATGCTTAATTAAAGGAAATAAATGCTTTATAATATTAAGATCCTTATAAAATTTAAGCTACTGACATGTCATGGGAGTTTTGGTAACAATAATTTAAAACTGTTCTCCTCAGGTTGGCGTTGCTATGACTACGACATAGGGGCAGTTTCAGTAAGCTAATGTTTTCAATTCAGACAGTGGACAAAAACACACACAATTTAACTATTTATACTACAATTGCTCAATAATTTGTCTTGGTGGACTGGGAGTTAAGTTCTTTATCTATCGTCTTGAGGGCCAAGGTTCAAATATAGTCGATGTGTTTTATTAAAATGGAAAAATCCAAGGGACAAATCCTCCGGGAGAAGTATAAGACGTAGATCCCAAGCCTCAAGATATTAACACATAAATGAACCTCAAATTAGAGCCGTTATGAAAAAATGTAATCCACCTTTCCCATTCAATAAATTAGTTACCTACTAGGTGTCTCTCTGAAGCGATGAGCTAACCACTTATAATTCACTGATATCTACAGGGAAATATGCGTGATTAAGTATTCCTAGCAAATGAGCACTCTTGTTGCACTTGGGGATATACGCGTATACAGTTCCTAATTATTTATCTTCAATATTTAATTTAACATACAAATTTTACAGTCCTAGTGGACTTAATATTTTAATAATATATATGTTTTTATTATTATCATGATTATTATTATCATTAGTATTATTATTGTTATTACTATCATCGTATAAACTGTTGTTTCTACTTGAAATTTACATTATAACATTTCATATATTTTTAACTCTTTGTAATTAGTAGAGTATATACAGTATAATCTATACTGCTAAATATGTATTTGTAATTTGTGCTGGTTGAGTGGAAGAGAAGGCCTTATGGTCTTAACTCTGCCAGAATAAATAAAACATTATTATTACTGTATTGATATTATCTTTTGTAACCCAGTGCAAAAGTTTCAGTATTATTCCGAACCAAACATTACGGTGTATTCTGATTTTAGTGTGATCATAATGTTTATTTTTATTCCATATCGTGTTCCGATTTCATGTATACTGCATAGCTTAAACATTTTAATTACTACAAAACACGAATTCATAATAATAATAATAATAATAATAATAATAATAATAATAATAATAATAATAATAATAATAATAAAATAATAATAATAATAATCCATCCATAGTAATACTGCCCGAAGGCAGGTCCTTCACTGCAATCATAGCATTTTCATGCTATGCTTGCAGCTTTACTAGGGAATTGTGTAGGTATGGTAGCGTCCCGTTGCTTTCCACAACGGTGAAGGATGATAATGATCAGGATGATGGTCATTTGATTTCGGGGACCGTTTGGGCCTTAATGTTTTCCTGACATTTGTCTTACAGGTGAGGAAAACCCCGATAAAAACCTCACCCAGAAAAACTGCCCCGACCGGGGATCGGACCCGGGTCCGCTGCGTGACAAGGCAGCACGCTACCTCGAGACCACACAGCGGTGGACATAATAATAATAATAATACTTACTTACTTACTTACTCACTGGCACTATCGAACCCGTAGGTTCATGGCCGCACGGACATAAGCTCTCCAAACATCCCTATCCTGAGCTAATGCTTTCCAATCATTCCCTGTATAATCTACTTCCCTCAAATCATAGTTAATGTTGTTCTCCCACCTCATTCTTGGTTTACCAACTGGGCGTTTTCCTTCTGGCTTTCCTACAAGAAGTTTCCATGCACGTCTTTCATTCCCCATACGCGCAACATGTCCTGTCCATCGCAGTCTACGGGACTTAACTGTTCTTATTATATCTGGCTTCCTATAGAGACCATGTAGTTCATTGTTATGTAGTCTTCTCCATTCACCTGTCTGTTCATCGCTCTTTGGTCCAAAAATTTTCCTAAGAACTTTATTCTCAAATACTCGTAATCTCCTTTCCTCCCTTAAAGTAAGAGTCCATGTTTCGCACCCATATAATATAACTGGTAGAATAATAGTTTTTATATATTTTCAGCTTAACGTTTTTTTGAAAGGAGTTGGGACATCAAAAGTCTCTGCAATGCATAATAGCATGCATTTCCAGAATTGAGCCTATGTTTAATTTCTTTGTGCATCTCATTTCTATTTGTGATTATTGTTCCTAGGTATTTGAATTCAGCCAATTCCTCAAAATTTCCCTCATTTTTCATTAGCTGTCCATTTCCATTATATAATGTATTTCTACGTGTGACCATATATTTAGTTTTACTGATATTTACTTCCAGTCCTAATTTCTTAGTGTTACTCAATAGTGTGTGCGTGTTGGCCTTTAGTATCTCCTCGCTATCGCCAGTAGTACTACATCATCAGCATAAACTAACAGCTTATTAATACCATTCAGTTGTAAGCCTTCCTCATTCTGTAAAGATTTAATGGCATGCTCTAGTACAAAATTAAATAGTAGAGGAGATAGTGCATCTCCTTGCTTCAACCCATTCTGGATTTCAAAAGTGTCTGAAAACTGTTTGCCTACACGCACCCTACTCGTTGAGCCATTTAGACACATTCGTATAAGTCTAAATAACTTTTTAGGAATTCCGAACTCCAGCAGGATAATATATAACTTCTCCCTCTTAATTGAATCATATGCTTTTTTGAAGTCTACATATAGTTGATGTACAGTACCATTATATTCCCATTTCTTCTCTAAAATCTGTCTTATACTAAAAATCTGATCTGTTGTAGACCTGTTTCTTCTAAATCCACATTGATGATCTCCTAGAATGTCATCAATATAGGGAGTAAGTCTGCTTACTAATATATTTGTTAGAATTTTGTACGAAGTTGAAAGTAATGAGATGCCCCTATAGTTGTTGCAATCAGTTTTATCTCCTTTCTTATAAATTGGTACGATAATTGATTCCTTCCATTCATCTGGAAGAGCTTCTTTTTCCCAAATCATACTAAGCAACCAGCGTATCTTGTCCATCAATTTTTCTCCCCCTGATTTTATCAGTTCTGCTGGGATCTCATCTGAACCTGATGCTTTATACATCTTCAATTTTTCAATTGCCATTTCAACCTCTAATGCACTTGGCTCTGCGACTAGCATTTCTGCTGTCTGTAACTTATCCTCCTCAATGTCCTGTTCTGTATGTACATTTAATAGCTGATTAAAATAACTTTTCCATCTATTTAATATACTCTTGGAATCTGCAATCATATCCCCATTTTCATTCCGAATTATGTTTGTTCTAGCCTGAAACCATTTATTCTCTATACTAATTCCCTGATATAATTCTCTAATGTTCCTATATTTTGCATTCATTTCAATATCATTAATCTTCTCTCTCAAATATTCCCTCTTCTTACTCTTTAGTAACTTGGTGGTTTCCCGTCTAACACTACCTAATTGCTCTAAATTTACCTCATTTGGCTCGTGTAACCATTTCATTTTTGCTAGCTTTCTTTTCTTTACAATGTCGGCACATTCCTCATCAAACAATTTCTTGTTTTGCCTCTTTTTTAAACAACCAATGCTTTCTGATGCTGACAATTTAATAGTATCTCTTATAGCCTCCCATTCTTTATTTATATCAGTTTCTTCTTCGTTTGCCACATTGTCATCTGAAGATTCCAGTACTTCAAATCTATTAGCAATTTTGATTTGGTATTCTTGCCGCATTTCATCATTTTTCAAGTTTTTTAATTCATATTTTACAGAATCATCTTTAGCGTTTGTTCCTCTCATAAGCGATAGCCGTTGTCTGATTTTCACCTTGACCAGATGATGATCTGAATTGCAGTCTGTCCCTCTAACTGATCTAATATCAATGATGCTACTGTGCCAGCGTTTATCCACTAATACATGATCTATCTGGTTCCGAGTTTCTCCATCTGGGGACGTCCAGGTGTATTTATGAATATCCTTATGCTGAAATGTTGTGCTCTTAACAATGAGATTCTTTGATGTGGCAAATGTGACTAATCTAACCCCGTTGTCGTTACTATCTTCATGAAGACTGAATTTGCCTATTGTTGGTTTGAATATATCTTCCCGCCCCACTTTTGCATTAAAATCTCCTAAGACAATTTTCATATGATATCGTGAAAGGCTATCAAATAAGCATTCTAATTCTTCATAGAACTCATCCTTGATCTTGTCATCTTTATCTTCTGTGGGGGCATGTACATTTACAATTATAAAATCATGTCGTTTACCCTTTAGAATTATGTATGATATCCTATCACTAACAAACTTAATATCTCGGATAGCGGATAGGAGCCTCCTTCTGACTAAAAAACCTGTTCCAAATGCAGGTCTTTCTGCACCCCATAGTATAATGCAAAGCTTCCTGATTCCTGACTACCTTCTCCTGGCCACCTAACTTCCTGTAAAGCGACTATATCCAAGGGCGATTTATCCAATTCCCGCGTTAATATCTCTAGTGCCCCGCTATTGTATAAAGTCCTAACATTCCATGTTCATAGGAACATGTCCCTGTGTTTGAGCCTTTGGCATGGGTTCCCTGAAGTAGTCCCCGCCCGGAGAACCGAATGGGGGACTATTTGACCTCCGGAAAATTTTACCCCAGTAGAACCCATGTCCGCCTTTCTTGACGGTTGTATTTTTACGGTGAAAGATCGTCACTCTTTCGACCAAGGTACTTATTTCGTCTGGCTTATCACCTTCGACCAGTCCGGCATGGGTAACCCTATCGGCAGCAATGCTACCGCCGGCATAGCTCTCAGGATCATTTAAGCACACAAGCCAACTCCACCACGACAAGGTAAAGATACCATGGAGGGATAATAATAATAATAATAATAATAATAATAATAATAATAATAATAATAATAATAATAATAAATAATTCCATGGCGCGATTGACCTAGAAGACCTTTAGTCTACCAGCCGGCTGCTGGCCTCACATCCACATGTGCCACCCACAGAGGTACCCTATATGATCATCTAGCCAGTGTAGGGGTGACATGTCCCAACATATCGAGTCCCCCCGCGTAATAGCTGCATTTCTCAAACTGGAACCGCAACTTATTGTAGCTACCCAAAATTCCTCACGATGCTAGGTGGGCATCGGTCCCATACTGGCCGAAATACCATGAGAAAATTACTTCCCCCATGGAGACTCGAACCAGCGCAAGTCCCGTAGCTCTGCGCCAAGGCTTCATGCCTTAACCAGTCGACAAGGGCGCGGGACTAATAATAATAATAATAATAATAATAATAATAATAATAATAATAATAATAATAATAATAATAATAATAATAATAATAATAATACTAATAATAATAATAATTTAATAAAAATAAAATAATTTTAATAATAATATTGTTATTATTATTATTATTATTATTATTATTATTATTATTATTATTATTAACAATAATAATGAAATTAATAATGTAAGTTAAAAATAACGCCTTCTTGAAAGTTAGGGTGAAGCTCGCCTTTGATCTCAGGTTTACGGTTTCAGATCTGGTTGTAATGATGGATTTTTTGTTCAGAGAGTAGAAGTCCTTATTTCGGACGGGAAGTAAAGGAATTTGTCCAATTCGTAGATTTACGTCACGTAAAGAACATAAAGCTTGAAAAAGGGGGCCTCTGTTAAAATTTACTGGGCTTTCACAAAGAGATTTGAATTACTGCGCTAGTGATCCTAGATATTAAAGAGCGTCGTTTAATAATATATTAGCGTATCCTTGAATATTTATTTATTTTTTCAACCTGCATATGTCTATGAAAGAACATGACGAACCCTTAAATATAGTTCCGTCTTGGCAGTTTTTATTCTTATAAAGGGTTCCCTAATTATAAACTTGTAAGGGTTTTACATGTACGCTTTAAAGACATAACGTATTGACAAATACAGACAAAATAGTGTATGTAACACAACTCAGTTTGCAAGGCAACACAAAACAATTTTATTTCATAAAAGCCAGAAGAAACTCAACTACAAGAAGACTGAAGAGTTCACCAACTCCCTCGCAACTAACGTAAGCAGGCTAGGAAAAGCGAGGGATTCCCCGCTTTCACACATAAGCAAGGGTATCCCCTCAATACAATAACAACACAAGAAAGTAAAACGATATAATGCAGAAAGAGTCATGTGCAGAATTTTGTCATTAATACTGTAATTATAACGTGCTTAAGATAATTTCCCGTCTTACTGAGGTAAAAAAAATAACTATTCCGTTACCACGTTATGAAGTTTTCCGGCTTATACAGGACGATTTTACATATAAAAATCATACCTTTCTGTACATTTTTTCCCTTCTCTACATGTTTCCTTTCTATAAAGGTTCCCGCAAAGACAGGTTTTACTGTGTGTATATATATATATATATGACATGATAAGAAAAATAAATGCTCGGACGGGACATACATTTTGTATTTATTTCCATTTGTCAACTTTATATTGTGTAGCCAGCATATATATATATATATATATATAAAATTGACAATATAAATAAATAAAAAAACATGATGGGACCGACTTCATCAAAGCAGATACTCTCTACCCTTTTTAAATGGAGATCAGATCTGGAAATGGATGATCAAGGAAATAGTAATTACATATATATATATATATATATATATATATATATGGTACGATAAGAAAATAAATGCCTGGACGGGATTCGAACCCGGATCTCTGAGTCTGTACCTCAGTGTGATATCCATTACACTACCAGGCGAATCCAATTCAAACACTTATTTTTCTTATATATGTGTTATACTCTCCATTATTACTAGATGTCGCGAGAACTCGGTCTTCACTGCCATCTAGTTGCTGACTATAACAAGTAAGCAAATTAAAGAGAATATTTATTTTACTTTATAGCAGTGACGCTTTATCGAAGTTATAATTAAATGTTTAACATTGAGCAATGCAAGCTTAATATGGTACCATAAGAAAAATAAATGTCTGGACGGGATTCGAACCCGGATCTCTGAGTCTGTACCTCAGTGTGATATCCATTACACTACCAGGCGAATCCAATTCAAACACTTATTTTTCTTATATATGTATTATACTCTCCATTATTACTAGATGTCGCGAGAACTCGGTCTTCCCTGCCATCTAGTAGCTGACTATAATAAGTAAGCAAATTAAAGAGAATATTTATTTTACTTTATAGCAGTGACGCTTTATCGAAGTTGTAATTAAATGTTTAACTTTGAGCAATGCAAGCTTAATATGGTACGATAAGAAAAATAAATGCCTGGACGGGATTCGAACCCAGATCTCTGAGTCTGTACCTCAGTGTGATATCCATTACACTATCAGGCGAATCCAATTCAATATATATATATATTTATCCATAAATTCATTTTCTAATTAAAACATAAATTTCGTAGTATCGTCTTTCGGTTTCTGTACTTTTAAGTATTGAATTATCTTCGAAATTATTTTTTTCGTATTACCTTGTCTTAAGATCCTTACAATTTCTATTGAGATTCTAATTAACATAACAATAAGCCGATGGCATTACAAATCATTATAAACTACCATTACAATATTAGTATCTCATTTAATATAAAAACAGGTCTCACTTAGAAACGGATTAATGTGTTCGTAAAGAAAGTATACCTACTACAATTAATCTATAATGCGTCTTTCAGCATTTTAATTTTTTTCTGAAAAACTAGGATAAAAAACAGAAAAGAAGGAAAAAATGAAAGTCTTAATGCAACTGTTCTAAAAAAGAATAGTATATGGCTGAGAGATATGTAACTCTGGCGACGATCAGGAAGATTTTCAAGGACAGATAAAATTAGAAATAATGCTACAAAAGGTAATATTATGAAAGTGCAATTATCCTTAGTAGAAACTATAAAAAACACAATTTAGAATTTTTGGACATTATGGGACGGATGACGAAGACAGATTCCCGAAAAATTCATGATTGGAATCCGACATGAAGGAGGATGAAGGGAAAGCAAAACTAAGATGTACACGAGTATTTAGATCAATTATAGAAAGAAGTATGGAGGAAGGGGCGTAGAAAATAGAGAGGAATGAAGATGCTTAAGAATCTCGAAATAAGGACAGGTAGATGCCAAAGACATTGTAAACTTAATAATTTCATTCCAATGACGCAATTAAACTTCTCACGTTAGAGCCTTTTCAAAAAACGATTTTAACTCCAGATTACACACATATACATTTTTGACAACACAAAGACATAGATTGCCTCCCCAAAGGGGTGATTAGCTCAATCCAGGACTCCGAGACAATACAATTTGTTAAGATTAAGCACACCTTCACTCATACACTCATACTAAACGTGGTGAAATGATAATGCTGATAAGGACAAGCAGTTGATGTTCCTGACATTGCTCTTACAGATGAGAAATAATCCTATAAGATAAAAAGAGCGACGAAACTCTTCCCGAGCAGTGAACAAACTCGGGCGCGTACGAGGCAGCGACGCTACGCTGAGAGTACAGCGGTATAAACAGCGAATTAAATATAATTCTGTGTGTTTCATTTTATTCTTCGAACATACCAAAGTGGAGTTTCCATTAAGTACACTTAAAGTCTGTCTTAGCTCCGCCAGAATAAAAGTATGAAACATATGAAGAATATCAATTAAAGTCGCTAGAAAGAAAAATGTACAGTGGAGCTTCATTCTGAAGAAATAAAATTAAGAATTACTATTAATAACAGTAATACTAATACTAATAGTAATATTATTGTTTTTGTAATCATTCATTGTGTTTTGCCCAAGAGCAGGTCTTTCGTTGCAAACTCAGCATTCTCCACTCTATCATTAACTCAGCATTCCATTTATTTTAGTATCATCTATCATCTGATGTCTATTTCTGCCCCTAACTTTCTCTCCTTTGACCACTCCTTCTAAGGCATCCGTCAGCAGGCAGTTTCTTCTTAGCAATGGCCAATCCAATTTCTTTTCCTCTTCTTTACGAGTCCCAGAATTGTTCTTCCTTCGCCCACTCTGTCTAGCACATACTTATTTTTTATTTTGTGTGTCCATTTTATATGTTCAATTCTTCTCCATATCCACATCTCAAAAGCTTCCAGTCGCTTTTCTTCATTCCGACGGAATATCCACGTCTCCATGCATTGCTACACTACAACCAAAGCACTTCAATAGCCTCTTCCGTAATTATTTTTCCAATGTTCCGCAGAAAATGCTTCTCCTCTTGTTAAATGCATCTTTTACCATTGCTATCCTCTGTTTTACTTCTTGACCACAGTTCTTATTACTACCGATAGTATAACCCAAGCATTTGAATCTCTCCACTTGTTCAATTGTATCCTCTTTAATCCTCATGTTTATCTTCCTTGGTTTCCTTCCTATAACCATGGCCTTCGTCTTATTTATATTTATCTTCAGTCCATAATCCTCACACTTGTTATTTAGCCCCATCAGCATGTTCCTCAGTGGCATTGCATCTTCTGCTAGCAAAGCCATAACATCAGCAAATCTTATGCACTTAATTTTTCTTCCTCCCATGTTTATGCCTCCCATATTCCTGAAGCAGTTCTTCATTAGGTCTTCCAGGTAGATGTTGAAAAGAGTAAGTGATAGAGGACATCCTTGCCGTTCCCCCCTTCCAATTTATCTTCCCTCTGACATTTCTTCTCCTATCTTCACTCTTATTCGCTGTTTCATATAAATATCACTTATGAGCCTCCTCTCCTTCCTGTTCACGCCAATTTTCTTCAAGATCCTCATGAGTTTATTCCAATTCACTCTGTCAAAGGCCTTTTCCATGTCTATAAATAGCACATAAACTTCTTTATCATTTACTATTTTTTTTTCTCCTATTGTTCGAATCAGTCCAATTGCATCTCTCGTACCCTTTCCCTTCCTGAAGCCAAACTGTTCTTCTTCCAATTCGCTTTCCATCGTAGAACGTAAACGCCAATTCAGTATTCACAGGAGAATCTTTGCAGAGTGTGATATCAAGCCGATAGTCCTGAACTCCTTACATTTCTTTGCATTGTTTTTATTTAGTATTGGTATTAACACTGTCTCAGTCAATTCTTCGGGCCATTCACCTTCTTTATGCATCTTGTTGCATAAAAGCAGAATTTCCTTATTTCCTTTTCCCAAGCATTTAACCAATTCAATGGGCATTCCATGTACCCCTTTTGTTTTCCCATTTTTCATTACCTTAATAGCTACTTCAACTTCTTCCTTCAGAATTGAAGATCATTTTTCATATTCTGATACGTCTTCTTCATTTTCTATATCAAAGTTAGCCGGAAGATTTCTTGCCTCATATAGCTCTTCTATATATTTCTCCCACGTATTCATAATTCCCTGTTTGTCTGTTATTTCTTCATGATTTTCGTCCTCAATCAACCACATAGTTTACCTGCTCTTCTCTCCATAGTCCAAGCATTTAACTTCCTGGTACATTAAATTATATTTTCTTTTCCTATCCAGATTCTCTAGTTCTTCACATTTCTGTTTCATCCATTATTCCTTTGCCTTGTCAATTTCTCTTCTAAGTTCGTTGTTTAGTTTCCTGTAGCTTCTTTTGGTTTCTTCTGTATTGCTATTTTTTCATTTTCTTCTTTCTTCTCCTCTGTGAAGGTTCTTAATATTCTTGCTCTCTGTGTATCCTATTGTTTCTTCTGAAGCTGTCAGCATACAGCTTTTCAAATGACTCCAGTGTTCGTTGTCATTGTCTAATGAGAGTTCCACGTTAGAGACTTTCTCTCGAAACTTTTGTTGCAATTTCCTCCTTTCCTCTTCAGTTTTAAGTTTCTCCAAGTCAAACTTCTTTGTTGCCTGTCTTCCTCTTATCTTCTTCAGGCAAATATCTACTTCGCCTATCAATAAGACATGGTCTGAATCAATATCTGCTCCTGGTAGTGTCTTCGCATTTTTCAAGCAATTTCGGAATCTTTCCTGTATCAACATGTAGTCGATCTGGTATAGTTTGTTGTCCACAGGGCTTATCAACGTGTATCATCTTACTTTATGTTGTTGAAACATTGTGTTTCCAACTAACATTGAATTCCTTTTACAAAAACTCACTAGTGATTCGCCTCTCTCATTCCGTTTTCCTAATCTATATCTTCCTCTTGTCCTTTTCCATGTATAGCATTCCAATCACCCATTAGGATAACACATGTCCTCTTCTCTCTCTCTCTCTATCTCTCTCTCTCTCTCTCTCTCTCAATCTAACTTGTCATATCTTTCCTCCACTTCTTCATTTGCTTACCCACTATGGGGCATGTAAATTTGCACTATCACCAAGTCCTACTTTTTCCCTTGTAACCTCACTATTATCATTCGATTATCCACATAACGCGCTGATATCGCTTTTTCTTTCACATGTGGTCCTAATACTACACCTAAACCATGTTTTCCTTTAGAATCACCACTGGAATAAAACATTCTAAATTCATAACTCACTAATTAACCACTTTGTTCCCATCACATCCACTCTGTTTCTTCTCATTTCTTCCATTACGTTTTCCAGCTTCCCAGCTTGTAGAAGAGTTCTCACATTCCAGGATCTAATCTTTAGTCTTCTTTCCTTCTGTGGTTTTGACTGCATGATGTCTCCTTCCGCAGTGTCCCTCTCCCGGACATCCGAATGGAGGGATAATTTACGTCCGGAGTCTTTTACCGTGAAAGACTCATCATGCCATGTTTACAGCTTTACTAGGGATATATAGGTGTGGTAGGTTCCCGTTTCTTTCCACATCCACTCTCTCTTTTGCATCTTAAAATCTTAAAAGATCTTAAGAAAGACCCGAGGGACCCCAACTTGGAGGTGAGGAGAGTGGATGTGGCTAAATTAGACCCGGACTTCACCGAAATTCACCCCAGAAGTTATATATCAGTTCCATTAGGGTTTTTGATCACATCAAAGTTCCGGAAATCCCAACTAGCCTCAGCTAATTTAAAACTCCAGTTATAAAAGTTTTAATAATTTTCTGTTTTAAGTATCTTAATTGACACAGAAAGTCATTGATAAACGTTCAGAGATTGTTCAAGGAAGTTGGTTGAGTATTTTGATATAATGGCCCGTTATCGCAGGAGACTTATTACAGAGTAATTGGTTGATGTGTAAGGTATGAAGTATGTTTTTTCGACCCTGATAAGTTGAGTTGTGATGGATTAAAAAAGATATTCAACAAATTATCACCTGAAGAACGTTATGTAAAATCATAAACTGCGATAAAGTCGCTGAACAGTATTAAATCATGGTTGTTGATACTTAGAATACATACTTTAAATTAAGAACAGTTCTAACAATACTGAAAATTCTATGTGTACTGGAGAGTACAATGTTGAACAAAATATGAGTTTTTTCCTTTGTTTGTTTTATTATTCACTTAATGTTGGTGTTGTAGTTTCTGATTCTTACAACATTTGCTTTAAGTAATGATTGAATTGATTAATTTTTAAATTGTTCTTTATAATCTATAGATCCCATCTTGTCACCATCTAAATGACATTATATATGTATGATACTTCAATAACACATTACTCTATTAAAAGCCATCTATCAATTTTTTTAATCGAAATGCTCAGCCGAAATCCTTGAAAAACATGAGAATTTTCGTCGGTATATTGTGTTCCATCCTATACAGAGTATAAATTTAAATTAAACCTAGTATTTATCTTTGAAAAACGCCAGATTAGTCAGAGTAAAGAATTTCTAGCAGAAGGTACAGATATGTCATTGCTAGAAGTTGATTCCAGTAAAAATTAAGTCGGACGTACTTCATGCTTCATGTTCTGTGACGTAAAATAAGAGAGTTTCATTCCATGAGGAATTTATATTATTCGTAGGTTGGGTATATTCTATAAGCAGCTTTTAACAAAGTCTTTTAATCCTTTCTGTACTATGACATCTATTAAGTCTCTCTCAACATACGTGTGTTGCCTCCAAGTTGGCAGTATTGCTGCTAAGCTTTATCTTGACTTCTATGAAAAACTGAGTAATCTGAAATGTAGCCGCGGCTTCTGTTGAATAAATTATTTCAAACTCTATCTCTTACATATACGTTACAATCTTTTGCACAGAATAAAAGAAAGTCAATAAGTCGCCATGGCAACGAAGTACATCTAACAAGTGAAAGACATCTTGGATTTATAAATAAATAAAACTGATTCCTTCTTAATAACTAATCTTCCAATATCTCTAACTTAGTCTTGTATGTAGAGATTTCTTTGAAAAATGAAATAATTAAATACTTCTATCATCAGATCATTTATATCTAATAAACCAAAACGTCGCGTAACACGCGATAGGCTAGGTAATAAAAAACCCCATAAAGAACAACACTATGGAATTTGGCCGCCAAGGGACCTAAAAAAGGACCCCAGAGAAAAGCGGCACACTGGGCAATGCTGGTCATTGCCAAAACTCAGTCAGTCAGTATATCTAATATTTAAGTCTGGATATAAGGTATTGAGAGACTAACAAGAGGAAGCGCTCAAAGTTACCAATGGATCGTAACGAAACTGGCACCGAATAAAAGAAAATAATCATAGCAGATTTAAACTGGGCCCCATTACTACATAACTTTCGAGTAATTCATTAATTACAGTTTGATGTGGGCTAGACAGACGTCTGGTCTCGGTTAAGGCCAGCATATACCATTCTACACTCACTAGCTACATCCGCCTTCTTTCGTAGATCAAGGAACACAAAGGCTCAGATTCGATATATACTTCCCACTATATTTTTTTAGTAATATATTTTTAATTTTGGTAATTATTGTTGCCACATGCATTAATTTTTAAAATATTGCATTAATAATAATTTTGTTTTCGAGTGTGTACATTATTTAAATATATTTCATATTTGTGAAGATAAAAGTAACATCGTTACAACATCCAATGAATTTTGGAGATTGCGGGATGTTTGATGTATACTTCCCTCTATATTTTAGAATAATCAATAATTCATCTTGGTAATCACTGTTCGTTTTTTGCATTAATTTGTGAAATTGTTTTCTTTTTGTGTGCTTATATTATTTAATAAATTGTCCAAGTTGTGAGCAGAAATATAAATACACATACTTCGCGATAATCGCCTCTATTAGTATATCAAAATAACGAACTCATAAGAGATTAGCCAAATGTTCAAATAATATATGCAAGTTCTACATATAAACTATCAATAATACTAATTAAAACCGCAGACATGAAAGGTGCTTTGGAAGATAATGAAATCGATGTACATTTTATTTACTGCTAGATATCCACACTGCCAGACAATACTAAATTTTTAACAGAGAGATAAAGCTTATCCGCTAGTACTACTTTTCTTCTAACAACTTGGAAAATTATGTAAATAATGTAAACATACAAACAACTATTAACACAATTAATGAACACGATAACAATAATTACCTGGATTAATAACTGGTTACTAAAAAAAGCAGTCGGAAGTACGTATTGAACCCGAGCCTTCGTGTTCCTAGCTAGACGCTATACTAACTGTTATGTGAAAGCAGATATAGAGCAGTGACTGTAGAATGATATTTGCAAGTCCTAACAAGACCGGATGTCAGATGTTACCAAACCCTAATTAATTTCTCGAAAGTTATGGAGTTGTGGATAACATTTAAAGATGGCATGACTGCTAGGACTCTTTTCTTTTATTTAATGTTTTCTTAAAATCCATTGGTTGTTTTTGAGAGCTTCCCCTAATAAGTTATACAACTCACTAATATGTAATATACATGTAGGATTTAAAGCCTTGGTTCCCGATTCTGAAGAATGTCGGTTCCGTAAAGAACCTCAAGTTTGAAAAAAAATCCTATGAGCAAAATTTAATCGACCTTTATTCATCCCAGTAATAGCTCACTTATCTACTAGATGACGCCTCGAGGCGATATATTAATAGCATGGGTCTCATATACATATGTAGAGAAGTAAGCATAAATAAATTAAGTAATCAATTGAGTTGGTGTTTACTTGATGAAAATCCATTACTTATTTGATTAAATAAGTAAATTGGTCCATTTCAGAAACTTACCACTAGGGAAGAACCCCAACCCCCGCAGGTTTTTCCAATGAAGAAAAAAAATAATGCAATTCTACTGTCACTCATTCAAGCTACATCACCTAACAATATCAGTCTTCTTGACTTAACAACCCGTACAACGATGCAAATTATGGAGTACTTCATTGGGAAGTTTCCTTCATTCCCCACCATCCCTTATGGAACCGAAGATCATCTTATGATACAGGAACTTCGGGCAATGTAGACCCCTATTTTGAATTTGTTTTTCGTCTTTTAATTAAGGGATTTTGATGTTGTTTAAGTGCTCATCATTAGTGTTATAGCAATGAAATATCACTGTTACCTTAATTAAATATGAAAACATCATCATTTTATAATTTGTTTTACATTACATGTAATGACCACTTTAACCTCCACATTCGTGTGAAGTGGACCTCAGTGTCCACCCTAGCTTTGGGTCTATTTTTTAAATTTACTTACTCTATTAATTTATATAGACAGGCACAAATAAATCTGAAGGCATTTATGGCTGATCATAATTAAAAAGCGTTGATATTTATTTAACGTTTTGAAAAATGATTGTTATAACATTGACACGTAATTCATCTGCAGACAGCGAGGGGTTTTGGGTTTAGTAAAATTAGAGGGATATTAAATAAAATTAACTAAGTGCACTGTTTGTACAGACAGCACCCTTATTGATCATATACACCTATTTGTGAACCGCCTCGTGGATTGTCCACATTTAACCGAATTCCTTTGTTATGATTAATTATTTTTTACAGCCGCAATTGTCACATAATATTAAACCAAACCCGTCAGTATATTAAAAACCGTCTATGTAATACAACATATTTAGGAGATTTTTCAACATTTATAATATTCAATAGCAGAAATTACGAATTTATTCTTGGCTTGAAACACTTTTAAATGGTACTTTCATAAATATCACAAATAAACCCTTCTTCGCACAAATAAAAGAAACATGTCTTGAACACGTCGAAATTCAATGAGGGGAAGAAGTTCAAATATTTTCTGTTAGAGGCCAACACCAATGAAAGAAGATATTAACAGAGTCCATTCAAACCGAAGGGTCCATATTACCCCAAATTCCTCTACTATTAACAATTATAATTTTAGCATGTTTTGTTCCCATAACCTATGAAACCAGGTTTCTGACCCATACTTACGAGAGACAAGTCAATTGTAATATTTAGATGTTAGGAAATGGTAGAGAAGATAGGAGACATTCAATTGAAGAGTATTAAGAATTTACGGCTGTAGTTACTGTATAGTTTCTTCATATTATGTATAATTTTGATCCATTAATAATGATGCGATGTGAGAATAAAATTAATCGGAATTTGATGGAGGTCAGTTAAACAGGGGATCAGAATAGAGATGTATGAAGTGTTTATGTCCGTCGGTCATGCATCTACGGGTTCGTGAGTTTACAATGGTGATAGATATATGATGTTTTCACTTTGTCATAATAATAGTTGCATGTAAATGAGAATAAAATGTGATCGTGCAGTGGGTAAGTTGATAATTATGCTATGCTTAATTGACAAAATACTACAGGTCACCAATTTCGTTTAGGACATTACGAATTGTGGAATCACTTCCGATATTTCTGAGATAGGTTTGCATTTTTACGCTTCGATCAAAAACATTAGGCTATTCCTTTGATGTTCTATTCTTTTCGGAGTCATTTACTGTGTTGTGTATTCTCCACAACTGCACTGATACATTTATCTATTGTGTATTTAATTTTCATTGCCTTTTAACTGTTTTGTGTATTTTGGACAACTGTACTATAGGGTTTTCACGTCTAGAAAATGCCGTTGCTCTTATAGAACAATTCTTTCTAGTAAACGTGTCCTTTTCTGTGAGTGATTTATTAGTTATTTAATTAGAAATAAATAAGTTAAATAGTTTCACTCGTAACTTCGGCAAGAAAGTGAGTGCCCAATTTATGAAAACATACCATGATGGACCGAATACCTATCACAAAATTATTTAATAAAGTTAGGGGGTTGAACTCAATTATTGGAACTAATCCTTTAAAACGAAACTTGTTTTGTAACATAGAGCCTTGGTCAAAAATGAGACTCAACTAATATATGGTATGTGGTTTAGAATGTTATGAAGTTACTAGCGTTACTGTAATCATTTATAAAATTCCAAACATTGATTGTTCTTTAGTAACCACATTACAATGAACACGAATTAGATTTAGTAGGAGTAGTGAAGATAATTGTGCCATAAAATTATGTTCCTGCCGTACTTAAGCTAGGAGAAGAGGGATATATATTTCCATCTCTGTCACTCAGTCTGCGGTGTCAAATGGCAAGAGCGTTCTCATAATATAAATACTATTTTCTAGACAAGAAAAACCCTATAATTAAACTGCTGGAGTTGGTACTATGTACACTTAGCAAAAAAAAAAAAATGAGCGGCTTCAAAACGCAGAGTCCGTGTTATAACCCACTGCGTATGCTCCAAGAGCTAAAACTGTAGTTCTCGAGGTAACGCATTGTTAAATGTTTTAAATGCGCTGTATTTAGTTTTAATCGTCTTAAATATATAAGAACAGTGAAGGAGACATGTTTCCAGATATTTATGAGTGTTCGACGTATTCAATATTACTCAAATTACGACATTTCAAATAAAGTTCAACTCTCGTGGATAGTTTAAAAGTAAAACAAGACAACTAGGATTTAGACGACTATTATCCGACGTTCTAATAGCGTAGATCGTTAAACCTATTATGATGAAATTGAATATGTGTGAGAGTCAGGCATCAAATCCCTCGACAACGATTTTTATTTATTTGTATTTCCGCAAAATACATCCAATAACATTTAATTCCAGCCATTTAATCTACTCCACTTTACACTATTTTACTAAGTAATATTCCTGCCTTCGTAAACTCTACAACACTATTTAGCTACATGTATAAATTTAATTGTGTGTACAGTATGGCATTTTAATAATAATGCTATAAATGCATGTAATAAGGGATAATATAGCTTCATATATTTATGTATTTATTTATTTATGTCTTACGGATTAGTGAGAAAGAAGTTCCATACAACAATAATAATAATAATAATAATAATAGTAATAATAATAATTGTTATAATATAATATCAGATAATTATAACCCAGGATGGAGAAGATGCAAATTATATGTGCAATCAGCTGTCAACAACATATCAGAAATGGGGTTTAAAAATGAACAGATGAATTATATATTGATGCGGTAACGATAAAGAAGAGCGATAGTTTCTGTTATTTGAGATCAATTATAGAGAAAGATGGAACATCAAATAAAGAAATAGCAAAAATAATTAGTAATGGAAGAAAAACCATAGGAATGTTAAACTCTATGCTATGGAGTAAAAACATAATTAACAGAACAATACAACTAATTTATAAATCCAACCTAGAAAGTATAATGTTATATGGATCGGAAGTCTGGACAATGACACAACAACATATCAACAGAGTAGCTTCAGTTGAAATGAATTTTTGGAGAAGAGCTGCCAGAAAATCTAGACTGGATAAAATTAGAAATACAGAAATTAGAAAATTGATGAATGCAGAAAGATATATAATGGATGAGATTGAACACTGAAGGCTAAAATGATATGGACACGTAAGAAGAATTGCAGGATGTAAGAGTACCAAAGGCCGTCTATGCATGGAAAATTGACAGACGGAACAGAAAAGGAAGACCCAGAACAACCTGGAAGTTTAACATTCAAAATTCAATGTGGAAATTCGGTGTAACAGATGAAGACACAGAGGACAGAGAACGATGGAGAACTTTAATTAAAGGAAAATTGTGAATGTTTGTTGCAAACCGATTGTCTATAAGTCTGTAGTCATTTATATTTTTTATTTTTTTTAGTTCATATTAATTACTCAGATTGGTTGGAGAAAACCCTCAATGATGAGGAAAATTCTCAAAATAAAAAAAATACTTCTAAATAGTTCATTTTTCTTCTTTAAGAGAGGACAGACAGAATAAAATAGAAAGCATTGTAACAATTAAAAGTTTTAACCTACTCGGGAATTGAACCTGGGACCTCTTGCATATAAATTAAGTCATAAGACAATGAGCTAAACATTCGCTGGATTTCTGTGCATAAAAGAATGCTCTTCATTTGAGAAAGGATAACGTATTGTAGCTTTATTGTGCAATTAGTTTACTCGTGCGAATCGCGCATTAAGACTTTAAATGTTCGAGATCGAAGTGTGCTCAATCTTTATTTTTTTTGCCAAGTGTTCGTTGCGACGTATTTATAACAGAACGGGGAGGGAATTGTAAAGTGTAGGTACCTTGTCATACTCGGCTGTATTTCGATCAAGACACATCTCCATTTATACCTCACGCACTTTAAACTGGTGGGTCCATGATGTCACTGTTCTGCTTGGGGGAACAAGAGGCGAACTGGTACAATTGACTGACTTAAAAATATCGACTCACCTGTTATTAGTAAAAGGGAATTTCAAATGTGAAGTTGTGTACTTACAAGTGATTCCAATATAATATAAACTTATAACTGACTGCAAAATTATCGCCTTTAGTACACGACAGGAACTATCTCAACACAAAATGCTGTACTTCAGGTCTATACTAGGGGTTGAAATGTAGTGGAAGAGGTAGCTCTTAGCCCGCAAGACGACACCCCACCTTCCAGGTATAACTTACTTCTTAACTTAACTAATTTACTTACAGGCATTTAGAAATTATTCTGCATTCTTATTATTTTATTAACATTATTTCCTATTGAGAAATCACCACCTGATCATCTGCGATTAGTAAATGGTGGAGGCAATAATTATCATCTATTTGAATTCCCATATATTTGCAGTGTCTTGGTCAATTCTTCGTACAATTGTGCTTTACACAGGAATCTCTGTCGACAAATCACTTTGGATTTAGGGAGAAACACTGTATTGTGGAATATTTCTAAATAAGAAAATATCCTATTGTATTTACATCCACAAAATAGGTCAAAATCTGATGAACGCCAGTAATATTTAACTTTAGGCTTTTCTCGATTATCTTTCTATCTACAAAACCAAGAGCAAAACTGTAGAAACTCTAGGGTCACAAAGTTATAGGACTAATATTTGGAATGCATGAAATATACATGCAATCATAACGAATGGTGTGGGGTGACACTGCAGCGAGTAGAGTTCATTATGACATACTGATAGATAGGCAATTCGTTTCTGTACTAGTTATGTAATGATAATAATAATAATGATAATAATAATAATGATAATATAATGATGATGATAATAATAATGATGATAATAATAATAATAATAATGATAATAGATAGATATTTCATCGGTTGATTAATGTCTTTGACATCGTCCGATTCCCAATAGCCTCTTTGTCGGTCCATCGTATTTCCTGGTTGTAGATGTTCCTCCTTCATGTATAAATATGTTCCCTGACTCCAGGAGGTTTTACTCCTATTGTACTGAATATTCACATGTTTATGCAAGTAGCTCAACACAATCGTCCGTGCGTTCTTATCTTCATGTGGTTGATACTCTAAATCGAGCTCTTCGTGATAAAGCATATCTTTGTTTAAATCCATTCTAGGTGGTGAAGTTTCTTTCATATTTTTATCTTCTCATACTATACTTCAGGGAACAGTCTCGTGGGCCAGTGGTCAGAGTTTCTGTCTACAGTTCATAGGTTCGATTACCGATCAGTTCAAAGGATTGCTCTTATGGTTGCCCATTGTCTGGTTAAAGACTATCTTAGCGCTTCATTATCATACCCATCACATATTCAAGTTGTCCCGAGCCGTTGTTAAGGCCAGATGCCTTGGCACAGAGCTACAGGACTTGGGCTGGTTCGAGTCTCCTTGGGGGAACAAATTCTCTCATGAAATGTCGGTCATTATGGGACGACTACCCATCCAGCATCGTGATAAATTTGGTTAATGACAATAAATAGCGGCTCCAGGTTAAGAAAACCAGCTATAACGGCTAGGGACCCGACATACTGACTACATATCACTCCTACACTAGTAAGATGATCTTCTCCTTCTGTGATTAACACATGCAGAAATGAGGTCAGCAGCCGGCTGGTAGGCCAAGGACCTACGAAGCCTGTCGCGCCATGCAGTTTTTTTATATAATCGGGATAACATAACTCCGACTTCCAGGTGCCCCAAATTAAGAAATCGATTACAATATCGCCAACGCCAGTGAAGAAAGACAAAATTGACAAAAGACAACCTGGTGGTACTACACAAAAATATCAAAGTATACCTTTATTAATTTAATGTTTTGATACACGAAATTCAAGCTTTCACAAATAGTTTCTTTCCTCGGCGGGTCATAATCTACTCTGAAATTTATTTATATATATATATATATATATATATATGTATATATATATATAGCAATGAAGGCAATTATGACATGAAAGGAAAAAATAAATGCCTCAATCGGGTTTTCAAACTGAGTTTCTAAACTTTGTACGTTTAGCGCTCTAACCATCTGAGCTACTCATGAATCTTAATATAAACATTTTATATGTATATATATATATATATATATATATATAAATTATCCTCAAAGTCCACCGCTGTGGTCTCGAGGTAAAGTAATGCCTTGTCACACAGCGGGCCCGAGTTCGATCCCCGGTCGGGGCAGTTTTTCTGGATGAGGTTTTTATCGGGGTTTTTCCTCACCTGTAAGATAAATGTCAGGAAAATTTTAAGGCCCAAACGGTCCCCGAAATCGTATGGTCATCATCATCATCATCCTTCACCGGTGTGGAAAGCAACGGGAAGCTACCACACCTACAATTCCCTAGTAAAGCTGCAAGCATAGCTTGAAAATGCTATGATTGCAGTGAAGGACTTGCCTTCGGGCAGAATTACTATGGATGGATTATTATCAATTTACACGAGATATTGCGGGATATCGTTCCAACTGCCATCTAGTGGCCACTATAACAAGCATATATAAAGAAATATTTACTTTATAGCAGTAACACTTGTATATCTAGATGTTATAAATATATGTTTGACATTTAGCAATGAAGGCAAATATGATATGAAAATAGAACCGACATTTGAACCGGAGTCTCTAAACTTGGTACATTTAGTGCTCTAACCATCTGAGCTACTCAGGAATCCTCACACCTCTGGTTTAAATTGAGAATATATATATATATATATATATATATATATACACAAGAAAAAATGTTAGTGTTAGGATTCATGGGTAGCTCAGATGATTAGAGCGCTAAGCATACAAATTTTAGCAAATCGGGTTCAAATCCCAACTCAGGCATCTATTTTTTTTATTTTCACGTCATATATATATATATATATATATATATATATATATATATATACCGATGTACTGACTGTTTGTGTTCTTAGTTTTTAAATGATCGAGATACTGAACATTCGATCAACTGTAGATTATTTTTGCGTAAAACCGCATCAATAATCTCTTAAGAATATTTCATTAAAATAAAAATGTAATAGTAATTACTATTTACTAAATCAGTTCATGTTTTTAATGTTTCGGAACACATTCTAACCAATCTTGTGGCAATTCTACCTTTTTACAGATTAAAGTAATTAAAACATGTTTTTCGCACTACAGTTTGTCACCCACATCTTGTTTAGATCTTCTATAATAATTACTGTAAAGCTTTATATTAAGGTCTTCCTCAGTATGTTTAGAGGAAGCCTACTATGAAAAGTCTTATATCTGAAGATGAGGTAGAATTAATCGCAAAAAGGAAGTTCTATAAATCTGATACTGAAATGACTACTTTCTAAAACAGGAACCGAATAATTTTATTTGGTCACAATTATATTTAAACTCTAGGTCAGGCCTAGTAAGTAGTATTTACATTTAACGGCGCTTAGAACAGTTCAGGTAATGATTTCACAATTCAAACTTAAACTTGAAACTGATGTCACATTACACTCAAATGTCTTTAAAGTGCTGTAGGGCTACATATGCGACAAGGTACCTATACCTTAACATATTTTCCGAAGGATATCGTATTCACGATTTTTACCCTGATAAAATTCATCGATCCAGTCAAGTTTGATCCCGTGAACCACATAATTCAAAATAAGTATAATAAAACTTGCTCGAAGCGTAATCGCATAGGACCAAATTTTTGCACATTAGACAAAATTCCGCATTATAAAAAACTAAAATGTATTAATAATCTTAGGTCATAGAGTACCGTATATGCATTTTTACGGGATTAATTGTAGTTCCGCTGCCTTTGAAAAGTGAAGTATAGTATGTGTGAGCGACTTCGGCGGTAACGCGCAAAAAAAAAAAAAAAAAAAAAACCAGTCCCGTTTAGTCTGCGTTAAAAATGTCTCTTAGGTGCGCATCCTGAAAGTAGAGAATGGAGCTTCGGTTTCCGCTCACTAACTACAGTTTCGTCCACAACCTTTGATTCTCCGCAAAAATCATTCCATTACATTGTGTCGTATTTTAAAACTCTCCGCAACGAACCTGAAGATGCGTTAAAATCATTATTACCTAGGGATTTGGTAACAGTTAGAGCTTGACTTTGGAGCATCGGTCCGGACATTTGGAGACTTATCTTCAATCACTTTCTCTTTTCGTTTAATGACAATGATATATACGTTTTAGCCATCTTTATTTCATAAATTCAGAACGCTACCTGTGAAAGATCAGTCTCAGAAATTAAACTAATATCAGATTTTACAGTGCAATGCTAATCGTACTCTTATAACGGGTGTGCAGTGAGGTCGAAACAAAATTTCAGGTAGGCTTATAGGAATAATCTATATTTCACGCGGCGCTTATTGTTTTCTGGTATAACGGAATTTCAATGAAGTGGAATCTAATTTATATCCCTCTGTCTTTCCGCTTTACATATTTGTTCATTAATTGTGTAGAAATATCCTTCCGTTCCGCGTTGAAAAGATTCCATTTTATGCAAAATAAATACACGTAAATTTACTATTATTTCTCCGTTCACATTGGATAGATTTCCGCATTATTCACGTTCCGGATTAAACACGTTTTACTGTTTAAAGAGAAAACATTAGACTCCTATTGTAAAAATTATTCGACCAGGATCGATTATATATTTAAATAACTGAACTGCAAATAATACATTTCTCTTCATCTATAAACACTGTACGCTATTATAAAAAATGTGAAGGGCACGACCTGACTGAGAAAATGATTGTCACTGGTTAAAAAATAGTTATTTAAAAATATTGAATATTTAACAAAAGGATGCCTTTCAGAACTAATTGTATTTATTTTATGCTGGGAACGTGAAATAAAAACTAGTTCACCTATGCTTCATATAACTGGTTAATTATAATTATTACATTTACATCTAAATTATTTTGAAAAGTACGTAGTAAACGCCATGTTGACATAAGAATGTTATAATTTACATAATTAAATCAGGAACAAGAAAAACTGAGTTAAATTAAAATCACAGTTTTCACAAACGAACATTACAATTTGGAGCAGCGAACGGAGGAAGCTCCAGAACGGGGAAATCCATATTTATATTGTAGTTGATCATTAACATCATCTTTATGGTTTAAGCTTCATAAGGTCTGTTCCGGTCTCATTCATTAACACTGTTGAGCAAATCTTGTCTTCGAGCTTCCATCCTTTTTCAATCCTTTGAGTCGTAGTTCACCTTTACTTTAGGTATGTTGTCTCCTTTCATTAATCAAACATGTTTTTAATCATTTCTACTTTGCTTTATTCCGTCTATAAAATTAAAAATGATTAGTTCCCCTAAATATTATTACGGTCATTGATAATAATCACGGCTAACGGATCCTACACCGAACCGTTCACGTGCAGGTCGACCTGACAGTAGAAATAATGTAAACAACACTTGCATGGACGAGAGACGGGATCAGTGGTTACAGCTAGGAGCTCACAAGAAGGCGAGCGGTTCATGAAAAGAGGGGGGGGGCTGTTAACGCTGTGAATCCCAGGTGCACGTGTTTCTACGTATCATTCAATAACCTTGTGTTCTCTTCTTGACAGTTGTGTTATGAATCCATGACCTGCGGTAACTAATACCTATTTATTTTCATTACAGTGTTTATAAAGTTTTTAATTTATTTGTCCAGAAGCACGACACTCAGAATGTGACAGAAATGTAATGCATTATATCACGAATACCTAACGCTCGCCATCTCGTCAGCTCTTAGCTGTAAGTGCTGCAAACATTTTATAATACAGAAGAGAATTACAATTGTACAGAAAAGTTACTAAAACTCTATGCAGTATTTTCGATGCTAGCTAGCAAACTAAAAAAAAAATGCTCACATAGTCAGCAGCCCTTAATGCAATCAATTTAAGATTGCAATTTAGATACATTCCAATTCAAATTCTAACCCCCTTAAAAATAAAAATTGTTCAATGCAACTCAAAGTCACGGATTCGCTATAAATTTGATTAACTAATGCACTATACAGAGAGAATATTTATAAATTGTAAGTCCAACACTACCTGTGATACATGTATCATAACTGATATGTTTCTCACTGAATGTATTAAACAATTGTATAGTAATCGGAAGATAATCCATACAACTGCAAACTATTACTCACCTCTCTCAGTACTCTGTGTAGTTTCTAATCGGTAGCATATTTTTGTTTTGGTGTAGAATCTGCTAACCCTGTTTGTTAAGTTTACTGAGGCTGGGGTACTTATTACAAATAAAATTAATTTGGCTATTATTTGGGACCACACAATAAGCTAATTTGGTTAACTATAACTCAAGGGTAGGCAGGTACATGTACCTAGCGAAGCGAAACTAATGTTTATTTTAAAAGTGTAAATTTGATTGACGTGTTGAATGCGGTCAAATTTGCAAAACAATAAATTTTGTTAAAAGGAATACTTAACATTAATAATTCCTAGAATTACTTTGGTTATTACTTGGGACTTCACAATAAGCTTTTGTTATACAGTGGTTAACGGTAAGTCAAGGGTTGGCAGGTACATGTACCTAGCGAAGCGAAACTAATGTTTATTATAAAAGTGTAAATTAGATTGACGTGTTGAATAACTTCAAATTTGCAAAACAATACATTTTGTTAAAAGGAATACTTGAGCCAATTTAAAACTTCCTTGGGAAATTAATATAAAAGGCCAAGAAATTGTATTGTTAACACAGTGTGGTTAGTCGCTCTCATACGATCACATAGTGTGTGATTAGTAGCTCATACACACACACACACACACAGTGAGTGTGGCCAGTCGCTCTCATACGAAAACAGAGTGGACTAGTTTATGATATTACGAGTATTCAGAGTAGCCTGTTGCTCCCATATTACTACCTAAAAGTGTGAATTGATCTATCGTACCAAAAATATACTAGGGAAGTCTAGTTTTGCTCAAGTAGTCTTCAAGTTAATATTAATTTGTTGTGTATTGTGTTGTTCATAAGAGGTTAACAAAAGAAACCCATTTTAATAAATTACATAATTCATTTTTACTGATCATCGAATTCCTTGTACTTCACACCGGTACAATCCAGAAAGAAGCCTGATCTAAAACACGCCCTGAAGAGACCCTCGTGCCTTTTATGGCTGCATTACAAGTATTAATCCTAGGAGATAGAAATGAGCAGATCATATACCACAAATTGAATAGCCACCCAGAACAAAGTCCAATACACTTATGTTTTTTACATGTTGATTTCTACGTATAAAAGAGATCATAAGTGTCATTAAAAGCGTAAAATTCAACTTTGTAAAATACATTGGTCACAATGTTGTTCTCAATTAATGACAGCATAAATAATCTCAAAAATTTTATTTGGAAATTCTTAGTGAAAATATCATTGGATCAACATAAAGTATACTATTCCCACCGGATCATAGGGAACTGGTTACCAGAGACATGAAGTGAATAATGCTGACTGACGGTAGGGTCTTACTGAATGCAACATTGAACCAACGGGTTCCATAAACTATACATCTACTCGTACTTATTTAACATTGGTGATACAGAGGATGTCGGATTTTGTTAATATTACTTTAATTTCCTTTTCTCCATCGCAGTTTATTCTTTCATCTTATACAGATTGAATGCAAACTCTACAGACAAAATTTCACAAGTGTTTCAGGGATGTTTTGATATAAGGACTCCGAGGTCTCCGTTGGTTCATTAGAGAGTAGTTTTATTGCTTTCGTTTTGTATAACTAACTAACTACTTACTTTATCGAACCCATAAGTTCATGGCCACACACTCCTATCCGGAGCTGATGTTTTTTCAATTATTACCTGAGCACTTCATCCTATTCTACTTCCTTCACAGTAGCCTCTGCCCGCTCCTGGAATCTCCTTCCTCAAGATATCAGGGGTTGCCGCACACTTGGTACCTTTAAGTCACGCTTATACAGTTACCTGTTGTCTAATAATTAATTTTTCTCTATTTATTTAATTTTATACTATGTCATTAATCTTTTCCTCGTTTTTTATATATATTGTACATATTATATATTTAATTCGTTAAATTTAGAGTAAATCAAAATACACTATAAATATTAATTGTATTGTATTCATAACTTGTAATCGTTTATATATATATATTGTAATTTAGATTTAAGACTATTTTTTTGTTTGTATTTTTGCAAACCTGGTTTAGTGGTAGACAAGGCCTTAAGGCCTTAACTCTGCCAGGTAAAATAAAGCTATTATTATTATTATTATTATTATTATTATTATAATCTACTTCTCCCAAATCATGGTTAATGTTATTCTCCTACCTCTTTCTTGGCCTGTCTACTGGGCGCTTACACTCTGATTTTCCTACAAGGAGATTCCATGCTCCTCTTTCATTCCCCATTCGTGCCGTATAATTGAAACAATTTTGTATATGTTTACTCGGAATATATTTATTTCAAAATTACACTGCTACATCGTTTAAAGTAATTGTTCAAAATGCCCATTTTCATTTTCAAAACAAACTTTACACAGTAAAGACTCATGCACACGTGCTAGGATCCCAGGAAATGTGCGGACTTCGTCAGTGGCTGCTACAATCTTAGCAACCAGGTCTATACAGGTGACTCCTAACGTGACCCTGAAGAAAAAAGTCGATGGGGTGAGTTCTGGTAACGAGCTGGCCATGGAACAGGACCACGACGATAAATCCATTTTTGCCAGATCTGCTCTAATACAAGAGTTAAAGTACTTTTTGTAAAGAATCTTAATATTTGAAGTGAGCAGAAAAGGTAGTTGGGTTGAAAACGAAAACAATTTACTCGATAATGAGCAACCTGAAACCATGGGTTCCTAATATCTTAACACTCAGTAAACATCCCTGAACAAACGTGCGAAAGTTTGAGGATCGAATTTGGATTCGTTCTATATTTTTTTTTTCGTGTCACTCGGCGGATTTAAACTTTGGATCACACACACACACTTATTTTTTGACCACACAAGGACCTGTGACCCAGGGCATCCTGAGAGAGAGAACACAAATAGTTGATACGAAACACATCAATCACTCACATAAACAGAGCGAATATAATAATGACGGTTTTGATAGCAGATGATGTTCGCAGATCTTTTGGACCGTAACGTTTCCTGATATTTGTCTTATTAGTGGGGAAATAGTCCAAAATAAAATTAACCTAAGAAACTTGTTCCGATCAGGGATCGAACCCGGCCCCGATGCGTATACGGCAGTGAGGTTACCCGGAGTCAAGAGCGATCAACCCATTGTAATTTAATCATTAAAAAATAACGTATATCAAATTTGCAGCCTACATTTTTTTACGTAAGGAAATTCTTATAATTTATTTTTGTGACAATTTCGCTCTTTTAGCAAGCGTGTTTCACGGATGAAGTAAAAAGTAAAACCTTACACACTTTTCTCAATCATAACGCAGTTCCTATGTAAATGATTATACGCCGGGGATTCCCCTCCAAGCTAGATAACAAGTGCTTCCATCTGGTGTTCAGTTCTCTAGGCATCTTCTGCACTGTCAAAACTTTTTTTTAACAAAGCTTGCATGTTCTTTTTTTTAATCACACACAAAAAGCTTCGTATGTCATTTTTCATTTGTCAGTATATTCTAAAGCGAAATTTTGTTTTTAAATACAAAGCATTATATTTTTGCTTTGTGAATATTATTATATTGACATTTATACTAATAGCACTGTGCAGTACTAAATTACTAAAAAGATTGGATGAAATGATTGACATTTTTAAAAAGAAATTTCTGTCCAATACAATTCTAATCACCGCACACAATACGTATCAATAACAAAGGTTTTTTGTGCTGATGTAATGGACAATTTTTCTCTTTCAGAATTTGCATATTTCAAAACTACGGGAATACAGTTTATCCGATTATAATCCTATTTTAATTCACCTATTATACGTAATCCAGGGAACGCAAAGAGATTACCACAACTATCTACCCGACACCAAAAATTGGAGGTCATTCATCAACACTTCTCTCCTGAAAATGTATGTCCATTTTACTGAAATTAAAATAAAGCTAATTTGCAGCGATGATTTAATTGAAATATGGTCAATTCAATAATCAGTATTTTATATAATTTTAAAATCACACACATATTCACATATATTGGATGATACCAGGAATCATGACCATCCAAGATTTTCAGATTGATATATAGGGTGTATATATATATATATATATATTAAGCTTGCATTGCTCAATGTTAAATATTTAATTATAACATCGATAAAGCGTCACTGCTATAAAGTAAAAATGTTCTCTTTAATTTGCTTACTTGTTATAGTCAGCTGCTAGACGGCAGTGAAGACCGAGTTCTCGCGGCATCTAGTAATAATGGGGAATATAATACATATATAAGAAAAATAAATGTTTGAATTGGATTCGCCTGGTGGTGTAATGGATATCACACTGAGGTACAGACTCAGAGATCCGGGTTCGAATCCCGTCCAGGCTTTTATTTTTCTTATCATACCATATTAAGCTTGCATTGCTCAATGTTAAATATTTAATTATAACATCGATAAAGCGTCACTGCTATAAAGTAAAAATGTTCTCTTTAATTTTCTTACTTGTTATAGTCAGCTGCTAGATGGCACTGAAGACCGAGTTCTCACGACATCTAGTAATAATGGGGAATATAATACATATATAAGAAAAATAAATGTTTGAATTGGATTCGCCTGGTGGTGTAATGGATATCACACTGAGGTACAGACTCAGAGATCCGGGTTTGAATCCCGTCCAGGCATTTATTTTTCTTATCATACCATATATATATATATATATATATATATATATATATATGCTATCCCTCATATGTTTTACTTTTAGTTTTAATTGGTTGAATGTTTCCCTAAATAAACAGAATACAGATTTAATACTCATAGCTCATACCAGATCTCTACGATAGTACCATTAACACTATTTGGCTAATGACTTTTATTTAAATATTTTGCTGCTTTATTGGTCTGATATTCAACTTTTATAAGATGCATGATGTGTTCCGTTCAGGTATTATTCAAAATTAAAAAATATAAAATTATGGAATATTCACCTGAAAGGTCCGTCTCCTCAACTTAAGTGAAACACCAGTTTTGAATCCTGCCGATGATGGGACAAGTCCCGAAAGCGCTACAGTTAAATAACTAATTAAGTCGAGGAGACGGTCCTTTCAGGTGAATATTCCATAATTTTGTATATTTTAATTTTGTTCTGATATTCTATATCTGGCTGGCATATTAAATTACAATTAAACTATAGTGATATTAATATTCGTAATTAACTGCTGAAGATGCAATGAATTACATATACACACAATTACAAGTTACAATTAAATTTATAGTATTTAACACACGGCATAAATCTAATATGTAAAAATTAATGTTTGTTTGATATTATTTTATGTTCTGTCATACTGTTAATCCGATTGTGATGGGGCGTTTTGCAAAATGTCTAGGACATTCCCGGGATGAACATAGACTATACGAGAGTTTTAATACTCAAACCCATCACCCTTAAAATCTCCCTTTGTAAAAAAGTGAAAAAGAATCCCTATTTGATACTTAAATGGTTTAAGCTGCCTAAACCGTAAAAAATACAAGACATTAATGTACACAGAATTGTTTGTCTTCGAAACCCCTACAAAAGTGTCTGGGACAGCACATGTTTATCTTTTACGAATAACTCACAATAACCATTTTTGTCTGTCAGCTCTTTTTTCTCAAGAAGATCGCGATAAGTTAATTCTCGCGCAAGCGTAGCACTGCACGGCGGGCATTCTATTGCGGATAAGTCACAATACCGAATTTCGTATTTCAGCTCTTTTATGCCAAGATGAACCGGTTAAGTTGATTCCCGGACAATGCCAAGTAATCAGCAGGGGTATCTAAAAGTTCTTACGTTATGTTTCCTTACACTTATTCAGCTAAAGATTAAACACATTAATTTTCGTCTTTCAACTCTTTTATGCCATGAAGATGAGGATACGTATATTCATGGGCAACGCTTGATGATCAGCATGGGATATCTAAAAATGATTAATTACTTACTTACTCACTGGCACTATCGAACCCGTAGGTTCATGGCCGCGAGGACATAAGCTCTCCATACATCCCTATCCTGAGCTAATGCTTTCGAATCATTCCCTGTATAATCTACTTCCCTCAAATCATAGTTCATGTTATTCTCCCACCTCATTCTTGGCCTACCAATTGGGCGTTTTCTCTCTGGTTTTCCTACAAGAAGCTTCCATTCACGTCTTTCATTTCCCAGGCGTGCAGCATTTCCTGCCCATCGCAGTCTACGAGACTTAACTGTTCTTATTATATCTGGCTTCCTATAAAGACCATGTAGTTCATTGTTATGTAGTCTTATCCATTCACCTGTCTGTTCATCTCTCTTTGGTCCAAAAATGTTCCTAAGTACTTTATTCTCAAATACTTGTAATCTCCTTTCCTCCCTTAAAATAAGAGTCCATGTTTCGCACCCATATAATATAACTGGTAGAATAATAGTTTTGTATATTTTCAGTTTAACGTTTTTTGAAAGGAGTTGGGAAATCAAGAGTCTCTGCAATGCAATAATAGCACGCATTTCCAGAATTGAGCCTATGTTTAATTTCTTTGTGCATCTCATTCCTATTTGTGATTATTGTCCCTAGGTATTTGAATTCAGTCACTTCCTCAAAATTTCTCTAATTTGTCATTAGCTGTCCATTTCCATTATAAATATAATAAGCACATACACTTTTTCTTCACATTTTTATCTACATATAAAAACACATGGATTTTCGTCTTCCAGCTAAATTATGCCAAGAACACCCGGCTAAATAAATGCCTGGGAAACGACGAGTAATCTGCACGGGGTATATAAAATAATTGTGATATGAATTTAAAATTATTTTTCCTTTTACGTATTCTTCTAAATATAAGAACACATAAATTTTCATTCCTTTCGGCGTAGCAGCGCACGCCATGTGTTAGCTAGGGTTTTATAAAATCTGGTTTTTTATTCACGTTTCGGATGTTTTGAATTTAAATACTTTACTTATTAAAAATAACATTTCTTATAATGTAGTATTCTTTTATTTATTTGTTGCTGGATATTATTGTGTTTATACACATATAGTACCTTTAAACAGGAGTCCATAAATTAATCACTTATTGAAGTAATGCCAATTTTACTGTTTGGGTCTTGCTGATAGTAAGTGTTAATTCTAACAAGACCACCACAGTAATAATAATAATAATAATAATAATAATAATAATAATAATAATAATAATAATAATAATAATAATAATAATAATAATACTTTAGTATTCAATAGAATTTCAGTAGGGAAGAACAATACCCTAACCCCTAATTAGCGAAACAATAATATATCTTGTTAACTAACTCACTGCACTATCGAGCGCGTCGGTTCATGGCCGAGTTGATATAAGCTCTCCATACATCCCTATCCCGATATGTTTTCCAATCATTCCCTGTATATATATATATAATTGTAGGCTTTCACGGCCGGCGTCTTGATCCATATTTGGTTCGTCTTCCGGGATTATAGGCCGTGGTCTGGTTGTCTTCTTACTCGACGTTTCGTCTACTGCTGCGGTAGACATCATCAGGAGATACTGCGTGCTTTCTGTGAACTCTTCAACAGTCGGCTGCAGACTGGCTGGTCGCAGGGATTACAATGGGATGCCACGGCTGGTACAGAGTCATCTACAATTGGTAACGTAACTACGTTATGTGGCGTCCGTAGCTCAATCCCGGTGGCGCCTTTGGTCGTTGTAGCAGAATTTAAAAGTAAAAAACAAATGCAAATTGCGAGGCGCAAAACAAGCATCCCCGTCAGCCATCGGTTCTCTATGGTCAGCCATTACGTTATTAATGAATTTTATCTGTCCTTGAAACAACGAAAAAATGCTTTTGAAATGTTGTGCACCAAGGCTGCAAGAATTATATTGGAAGAGGCAAACCACTTTTCTGCTTCACTCGAGAACTTAACAGGTATTTATTTGTATTATATGAATATTATATATATTCAAAATATTATTTTAAAAAATCTGTGTAACAGTTCAGACATTTTGAAACATTTATTTACAATATATGTATATTTCGAAAGTTGAAATATTTGAGTTAAAATTACTTGTTTTGGTATTTAAAAATAAGTTTTTGTTTAATTCGTATATGCCATATTTAATATTAATATTAAATACAAAAATACGTTAATATTAAAATTATTCATATATTAATCATATTTTTAAGAGGAATCTATTTTCAACGATAATTTGCGGGGGAAAAGATACCATTTTAAGATTAATTGTAATGATATATTTTAGTTTTAAATTTTATAATTATAAATATATTTTTAATAATATATTTTTAAATAATTATATATTTAAAAATTGGTAATATATATAAAGCTTTCAATGTGACAAGTTGAGATACATGGATATTTAATAATTGTAACAAATATGTTATGAGTTTCATTGCAAAACTTCAATGCTAGTAAGTTGTTGTAACACAAATTATCTTTTAACAAAATTTCAGGTGTTCGAACTGGCTAAGATTTTGCATGTATGGAAGACAGAATATAAGACTGCTTGCCAGTGTCCACAGAGAGAGAAAGGTGTGTGTGGATCATTTCGTGGAGACTGCAATGAACCGGGATATGTTGGCACAAATAGGGAATGAAAGCAGGGGCAATGAAGCTTCTTTGTAGGCAAAAAAGTGGGAGGGAAACTCCCAGTTGGTAGACCAAGAATGTGGGTGGGAGAATAACATTAACCTAGATTTGAGGGAAGTAGATTATTCAGGAGATGATTGGAAAACATTAGTCCACATGCCCAGAACCAATCAGTTCGATAGTGCTAGTGATGTAATCAACTTCTTGTTCAGTGTTCCATTCCATCTTTTTCTTTTCTAACTGGGACTGCACATGGCCTCAATATAGTTCGATTGGCTGATGTTTCCATTAAGCACAGTGAGAATTTTTGGCTCAACTGCACTTCTACTAGCGCTTGATTTTTCAGTTATATTGTTGTAAACTATAGCTCTTCTTCTGTATTTACTAACATTATTTAATATTTTAAACTCTTTCAAACAATTTTTATAATTTTGAAGTATTTATTTAAATATGCAAATCACAATATTATGAACTGTTAGTCAATATTGTGATGCTAACTGCTATTTTCTCCACAGAGTATATTCCTTAGTCTATGATTTTTCTATTGCTGTTTTGGGTTATCGCTGGTTGGATCAGCGTTAGGGAGTGATAAGTAAGTGTACACCCATTTTTAATAAATGTTTGGTAATTTTAATATTATTAATATATTTTTAACATAGATTTGGGGATTTATTGCATATATTGGTCATTTAAATTTCATAGCGACGGATAGTAATCGAGGATGATAATTGATTGTGGGTTATTGCTGGCTCTATAAATTCTGGCGCATGTGCACTGTTGTTCTATAGGACTTCGAAAATATTTCACGCTAGTTTAAGTGCAGTTTTTCCTAATTTTTTCTATGTCCCAGGTAGAAACCTACCACGCACATGCACCAACAGGTTATATTTTAAAATTGTTTCCCACTATTTACAATAAATTTTACAATTTTAAGTAACGATTATTTCACATATTTTTCTATGATATTTAACTATATATGTAACATGAAGACGTGGCAGCCATATTGATTTGAACGAATATTCTATACAACAGTGCAGCCAATATAGAATATGAACTTTAGAATTTCAGAACTTACTATTTATTTTTGGGCATTGCATTCTTTCATAGGTTACAGTGCTTAAATTGCATTAGGTTAACTTTAAGGTTTGTTAAATGGCATGTATAATGTTGGCTGCATCGCATTATTCCATAGAGTAAACTGCTTTGCGTTTGTTGGTGCATGTGCAAGGTGTCTGCCTGGGACTTAGAAGAAAAAATTCTCACTGCGCTTAATGGAAACATTATCCGTTCGATCTGCCTGCACATTCATTACACTAAATTACCATGTATAAATGTAAAGACATTGTAAGAAATAAATATTCTCGTAGTGTAAGAAGTAAATTATATTTAAATTCCTTATTATATTAATGTGTCATATTTAGTAATTGTATAATCTTGATTAATGCAAGGACGCATTTTCTGAATAATTCAGTGCTAGAATGAAATACTTATCTTACTTAAAGTTGTTGTTGTTACTTAAAGTTTATTTGATTAAACAGTTAGGTTTCATAAGTAACTAGCACTTATTTCTTCACTTACTTCAATAACAGCGAAGGGACTAGCATCAAAAACTATGGTAAATTTGACCGAGTGGAATTATTTTTGTGTAAACAAAATGGTTGCAGATTGCCCATTGTGGACAATTTTATTTTGACATTTGATTATGAGCTAGGTTCACTGATCATAATTTTCAATACTTTGTATTTAACATTTATTGTTAACACAATGAGGTTATGTATTAATTATTTTTAAATAATAATATAAGTACCTTGTTTTAATCCATCTTCCTGAATTTGAATTGATTTTTATTCAAGAAATGAAATCATGAAGACCTTTCAAAACATGTTTCATCTTCAAGCAGAAAACGAAATGTGTTTTGTAAGGCATTTGGTACCAAATTACGTGCCGAAGATGAAACATAAGTTCTGAAAGGCTTTATGATTTTAAAATTTAATGAAGTTTTTGGAATAAAAATAAATTTTCATTGAGGAAGACATAAAAAAGTACTTATTATTTTATCACAATTAATACAAAATCATAATTTCTGCTAAGATTTTAAATAAATCCATGTCACTGAAAGTAAAAAAAAAATTGCATGTTGGACATAAAATGACATCCAAAATTTGCTTATAATGTAATCATTTTACATTGTTGAATTGCTAAATATTGGAGTGCAAGAGAGCGAATGATTTCATTATCAAGTGCTCGACATTAGATACCAACCAACCAACCAACATTGTTGAATTAATATTTTCAACTTGAAGCCTCGTATTATAAACTACGCTATTACTTATGATATAATTATTATTTGTAGAAATTGTGTAGGAAAGAAGTTAAAGTTAAGTGAGATAAAGCCATAGTTTACATCACATTCCATCTAGCTCATGTACACATCAGACTGCCTTCGTGGTCATATAAATGTCGTTGCTTTAACATTGCTGCTTTAGTGCTGCTCTTCCGATTAAGTTCCAGTTGTAATGTAAAAAAAACAAGATGTAACTGTGTTTTCATTGGTTGAATAACTGTTTTATCTTGAGCATGTAAGAAAATATAGTTCTCTTTATAACACTTGAAATAAAGAAAATAAAAGTATTATCTAGCACATGTATATATAATTTATATTGGAAAATTTTAAAATTGTAATTAATCATATGAACATTGTTATGTTGTTACGCATGCAGAATACATTGGAATTTCAGTTGTTTAAAATGGCCGGTTCTTATATATAATAAAATTTTACAAACAGTTCAGTGAAAATTGTGCTACATTAGTTCTTTGAGGTTGTGATAACAGAATTTACAGGTGAGTCAGCATAGGGCATATATTTTGCTCGTAATGAACTTTTAAATAAGATTTGTTGACATCATGGAAAAGGCATAAAGAACGGATTAGGTAAGCACATAGACCAATATACTATCTGCTCTTAAAGTGATCCTCGTCAAAACAAAACCATGTGACCTGCTCGCTTTTCATTGGTTATTGACACCGACATACAATGTAGAAGCAATAAGTATACGGAAAAGTAGTTACCTCCATTAAATTAAAAATACATCGTCTGAAAATACTGGTTATTCTTCTTAAATGACAGTAATATTCAAAACACAGAAAATATTCTAAAATATATCTAGTCAATAATGACAACTTAAAATAGTTCAGTACATATGGATGATGTATTGGAGTCATGCTTTAGTCAACGACATGGCTGAAGGTGTTGAGTCTTCTGTTGCCATCTAAAATTGTAAAACAAAGTCTGGCAAACCTTCGACTAGTGGTAAAAAAAACTTATTTTAAATGTATTTCACAACTTTAGTGAAAAGTATCTAGAACTTCGAGGAAAAGTTATAGTGAATTTAACATGTGAGGTTACCGGTGTGTCATGTGTAAGTATAATAGTGCTCGGAAAGAAAAAAAACACATAGTAAGGTTGTAACTCCCAGTAAAAAAAGGAAGTGTGTGCAATATGCTTTCGATAAGTGTGATGAATTTGTGGCAAATGCAATTTGAGTTATAGTGCATAATTTATTTTTCAAAAATGAATTAGATACTTCACACATGTGCCCCCCTTCAATATGACAGTAATTGTGGAGCATCTGTTTATGTTAGGATCATTCTAACAGCGGATAAGGTATATATAATTTTTAGTCATAAATAAATAAAGAAGAAATGTAAGTTCCTAATTATTGGTACAATTTTACCTTATTTCCTATAATATACAATGATGCCTAAAAACAATGTTTGTATTGATGACAGTTCCGTTCACATTTAAGTCATATGGCAGGTGAAGTGGCAGCATGGTTATCACAATAGATAATGGTGGTGAAGTAATATCTTATGCAAGTTTGTTTGCATTACGACTGGAACTTAGCACAGAACTCATGTCGTTAACAATTTGATTTTAGAACAATCAGAATAGGTTTATTAATTTATTATTGTACAGATGTTTTTTATATATATTGTATACTGTATTGCATAAAATGTGTGAGAGAAGTGTAGAGTAAGCCAAATGTATGTTTGTGGAAGAGCTCATAATGCATTTTCTTAATTTGAAATGAATAAATATAATTTAACACATTTCTTTACATATCATTCTCCATCATTTCCCATTCCATTTTCCCTGTAATATAAATGCATATGTATAGATATATTTATATGTATATATATATATATATATATATATACATATAAATATACTTTAGAGACTCGAGTTCGAATCCCGACTCAAGCATTCATTTTACTTTTCATATCATATATATATATATATATATATATATATATATAATAAAGATAATAAAAAAAAGTGGCTGGTTACATGTAATTTCATAATTCGACGTTTGGGGGCGCTGTTGTACAATGTAATTTCAAATTTGGCTAACAGATGGCGCTGTTTTTCATCTACCTGCTTCATAGTTTCTGACACCAGATGGCGCTGTTTTTCATCTACCTGTTTCGTAATTTCTGACACCAGAGGTGCTGTAGTAGTATAGTTCTTCTTCTTCTTTTTCCGTTTAGTACCAGTACATGATATTAGATGTCACTAGGCTACTTCTACACTAGCGCCGCTTGTGGCACATACGCAAAACTCACTCACCGTGGCATCCCGTTATAATAATAATCCCTGGGCTGGTCGTTGGAAACTGTCTCTCTGTTTATAGCTAAACCCCGGGTGGAGGGGAGGTTTTCTGCGCGCACCGAGTTGTGCGCTGTATTGCCGTGTGCAGAAGTCATAGGCTTCGTTGTCGTGTTATGCAGTGCTGGGATCCAAATTTTATCTTCAAGGTTTCTTCTTTTTTGTTGAAGGAATTTTTATGTTTGTATATTTCTATGGCTTCTCTGTATAGTCTGGTGTAGTAATGTGATGTTTGTGACTATTTAACTCATGCCCCAAATGGGAGTCAATGACCAATCACGTTTCAATGATTTCTGTTTTACAACCAATCAGAGTCGTGTTTCACCAAATATTTATCAGTGTTATGATTACCATATTAAAGAAAGCTCCTCCTTACAATATTGCGTTCCTTTGGCAATAAATAGTATGATCTGGTTGCAGTGATAAACAAAAGAAGCAGTAGAAGCGTACCTATCGTTTCTCATTTGTTTTCAACATCGCCGTTTACATTAAATATATAAATATTTTAAAATAACTATAGTTAAATAATGATTTGTGAGTAAACAGCTTAATTTTATTCGTTAAATAGTCCTAACAAATGCCACTCTTGATTTCCAAATTCTCTAGATAAATTCACTCCTCACTTCGTGAGTCGTGAATTTATCGATAATTTGGAAATCACTCGTGGCATTACTTATGATAATACCTGGGTATCTTCAAATCTTATAATATGTTGTTGGTTGTTCATCAAGTGTTCCGCTACGGCCGATTTTTCATTTTGTTTTAACCTGCAGTGTCTCATGTGTTCTTGTAATCGTGTGTTGATCATTCTTTTTGTTGTACCGATGTACACCTCTCCACAACTGCACGGGATACGATATATACCGGCATGACTCAAAGGATCTCTAGTGTCTTTGGCTGGGCGCAGTATATTGCTGATTTTTTGTGTTGGTTTGTAGGTTGTTGCTATGTTGTATTTCTTTAATATTCGTCCAATTTTCTCTGTTGTTGTTTTGATATAAGGTAGGTAAACCTTACCATTTATCTCTTCCTTGTTTTCGTTTTCGGGCCTATATTTCTTTGGATTTATGGCTCGACGAAAATCTGTTTTGCTGTATCCATTGGTAAGAAAAGCTGCATGGAGATGATTGATTTCTTCTTGCAGATACTGTGGTTCCGAAATCCTTTTGGCTCGTTCAACCAGGGTTTTTATTATCCCGCGTTTTTGTCTAGGATGGTGGTTAGACTGTTTGTGTAGGTATCTGTCTGTGTGAATATTTATCCTGTAAACCTTGTGTCCAAGTGTCATGTCTTGGTTTCGGATTACCAAAACATCCAAAAACGGTAGACTGTTGTCATGTACCTTTTCCAGGGTGAATTGGATGCTGGGACAAATCCCATTTATGTGCTTCTTGAAGTTATCTAGTTCCCCCTCACCGTGTTCCCAAATGACGAAGGTGTCATCCACATATCTTAGCCAAACTGTGGGTCTTAAGGTAGCATTCTCCAAAGTCTGTTTTTCAAATTTTTCCATGTATAATCTACTTTCCTCAAATCATAGTTAATGTTATTCTCCTATCTCATTCTCGGTCTACCAACTGGGAGTTTTCCCCTCTGGTTTTCCTACAAGAAACTTCCATGCACGTCTTTCATTCCCCATTCGTGCCATATGTCCTGCCTATCGCAGTCTATGAGAATAGTGATGGGTAATTCGAGAGTGAGTCGTTTAAAAAAACGCTTCACTACTGTGAAGAGTCAAAACGTTACTCACTTTTTAGTGAACTGCCAGTTCAGAGTTCACTACTGCTACTTAAAATTAAAATTTACTTTTTATTACAAGCTCTAGATGTCTCACTCCAAATCAACTTTCGCTCATTCGCTGACTACTCTACATTTCTCCGCCCATCGACCTTGCATGTCCCCGCCTCTTTCTATGTCATCCATATCGTTCGTACCGCAGTGAATGTCTGAGAGGAACGAACTATCTTGCCAGAGTGAACTGCCATAGAGGAACGAACTATCTGGCCTGAGTGAAGTTACATAAAGAAGAACGAACTACCTTGGAAGAGTGAACTGCCTTAGATGAACGATGTGGTGTCAAATAACGAACTATCTTAGAAGAGTGAAGGGTTTTAGATGATGAACGAATTGGTATCAAAGAACGAAGTACCTTGGAAGAGTGAAGTGTCTTAGAGGAACGAACCACCTTGACAGAGTGAACTGGCATTAAACATTTCAGTACTTCAAACTCTCAACATTCGACACGCTCATTCATTCATTACATGTACATTACGGCACTCTCCCGCCTCTTGCTTACGTCATCACTCATACGCAGCATTACTCAGGGATTACTCCTTTTGATCTACGGCATTACTAACGCTACAAATCTGATGTAGTCTAATATTACAATCACTTTACATTTTATTTACTGGAATTCCGAAAGTATTTAATAAAAATCAATTTTATCCAAGTTTTAAAACAACATATTTTACTAGGTTTACAAAAAACTGTTGCAAAATTTAGAAAAAATCTCACCTTGCTAAACACTTAGAGCGAATATGCTGTGCAAGTTCAAAAGCATCCCGCCCCTTAAATGAAACTGTGTTAGGATCAAAAAGTTACACTTTGCTTCACCATAGCCTAAATCGGCGAAGAAACCCCAAATTTCACTACTTTTTCTTGATCGCGAATTAGAAGCCATTATGTAAAAGTGCACATACAAGGCTAAATTTTGTTGGCCTACCCAGTATTCACCCTCTTTATATTTTTAGTTTAGGGGTTGTAAAGATTAAGATCAAGTAATTGCCAATAGTACGATATTGCATCATTCTTTCTTTCTTTTTAAATAACTATTATGCAAATAATAAGTGTAAATAATACATATATAAATAAAGTAAAATGTATCTTCCTTAAAACTATTAAAATACTCCACACATTTTTTTTTCAAATTATAGAGTTACGATTTTGTTTTTTATTAACATTGACTTCTTGAAATAAAATATGTAAACATTGAAAAGCTGTATAAAAATAAAATTATGCAAAGAATACAGTTATAACAAAAATAAAAAGGAGGTATAAATAATTATAGAATAAACAAAAGTATGATAGCAGTCATATTAGAAATTTTATACTCAAAAAAATTAAAATAGAATTTACAGAACTATTTCCGTTTATCTTTAAAATCCACAGCTACCATGTGGTTGGTTAATGCCAAGTAACCCCAGACTGGTGTCTTCGTGCGTCCCCGTCCAGCCCATATTCTTTTTTTTTTTTTTTTTTCTTGGCGAATGAAGGGCTTCGCTAAATTTTGTGAACGAACTAGTTGAATTGAATGGTTCACAAAAGTGAGTGCGAGTGAACGAACTACTTCTCGAAATGAACTGGTTGGGCACAACGCTATATGAAAATAATATCTTGCTAGTTATTTCAATTTTCCGGACTGCAGTGGAAACATGATTATGTAAAACTAAGTTATTATTGTATTATTATGTAATTTGATGCAAATTTAATTAATATATATTTATTTTTGTAATCTTTATATATATATATATATATATATATATATATATATAAATATATATATATATAAATATATATATATATATATATATATATAAACGATGTCTATCTGCCTCTTTTCCTTTATAAGCCATACTGTTCATCCGATTGTGATGAGGGTTTATGCAAAATTTTCAGGAATTTCCCGGGAAGGTTTTAGGCTATTGTTGTATTATTCAACCCCTTTACTTAAAAATCATCCTTTGTAGTGAAAAATGTTGTTTTTGAACTCTTAAATGGCTTACGCTGCCTAAACCATAACTAAGAGATCAAACTAATGTGCATAGAATTTAATATCTCAAGAAACTCTACAAATAAGTCCGCGACAGCACATGTGTATCTTTTACTGATAACTTACAATGACAATTTTTGTCTTTCATTGATGCCATGAAGATCGGGATAAATAGATTCTCGGGCAAGCGTAGAAGCGCACAGCGGGTATTCTTTTAAGGATAACTTGCAACAAGGAATTTTGTCTTTCAGCTCATTTATGCCAAAAAATCGGGGTAAGTAGATAGCACGGGGTATCTCAAAAGAATTACGATATAAATTTATAATTATTTTCCCTTTTATTTATTGAACTAATCATAAAATCACATTAATTTTCATTTATTCAGGCATACGCACACGCCGGATACTAGCTAGTTATTAATAAAGTCACAGATTAACCATCCAGACCCAAATTTGTATTTCTTGTTGAAGAAAAATAAAAGTTTACATTTCAAATACATTGTTCCTCCAGAACACATTCTTGATGTTATTTTGTATCAAAACTTTTCATCAAATCTTTATAAGATATAGAAACATACAACTCAACGGTGTCAATAACCTGTTAGAGTATTATTATTAGCCGATAGCAAGGAGATACTGGGGCCAACGTGAACATTCTATTGAGTAACATAAGTAATTGGGACTGGAAATAAAAATCAATAAAACCAAATATATGGGCTCACACAGAAATTCATTACGTAATGAAAATTGACTCTTAATGACAAATGAAGGAAATGTTGAAGAAGTGGCTGAATTAAAAATCTACGAACAATAATAACAAATATGAATGAAGTACAGAAATTAACGTTGACTGAATTCTGGAAATTCTATTATTCATTAAGGTAGTTTTTCATCCAAAAAAACGTTAAACTGAATAAATTATTATTATTATTATTATTATTATTATTATTATTATTATTATTATTCCAGTAATACTCCTATCATGTGGATGCGAAACAGTAATTCTTAGTTTAAAGGAGGCGAAAAATTAAAAATATTTGAGTACAAAGATGTTAGGAACATTTTTGGAGCAAGGAGAGACGAAGTGACAGGTGGATGGATAAGGCTACACTAATAATGAGTTACTTTATCTTTGAAGGAAATCAGATATAATAATAACCTTTAAATCTCGCAGACTACGGTAGGTAGAAAATGTGGCACGAATGGAGTATAGAGAGGATTATGGAAACTCCTTGTAGGAAAACTGGAGGGAAAGCGCCCAGTAGGAAGGGCAAATATAATGTGGGGGAATAATATCAAATATGATTTAATGTCGGTGAATTATACAGGGGATGATTGGAAAACGTATCCTCAAGATAGTTATTTATGGAGAGCTTATATCCGCGAGGCCAACGACCGTTGGGTTAGATAGTGCCAGTGATAGGGTCTTTACCCACGAATGAAAGTCAAACACTTTACTCTGATTAATATTGAAAGTAAACATATTCTTAAAAATTAGCCCAATTCGTGTGGTATTACGTTGGTTGTTGGGAAAACTGAAATTATGAATCATGTCCACTACAAACGACACTATGCTTGAGTAGAAAGTAAATACAAAGTATTAATTTATAAACTTATATATTATACGGTATGTCCACAGCTGTGGTTTCGAGATAGCGTGCTGCCTTGTCAGCCTGCGGGCCCGGTTCAATTCCCAGACGGGACAAGATTCCTGGGTAATGGTTGTTTATTTTGGGATTTCTCCTCACCTGTAAGACAGACGTCAGGAAATTTTAAGGCCCAAACGGTACACGAAAATTATCTGGTCATCATCATTAACTGGATTAAGGCTTTTCCTCGCGCATCATTGCCAGAGAAGGCACTTTGGTTGGCATTGTAGTTTTCTGTTGTGAGCACAAGTTAACTGAAACCGGAGTAGCATGCGATGTGACGGCGCAAGACAACAACGCAGCTCATTGCGCAGCTGCGGTGCATACGAGAGTCAACAGAATACAGACGTCACTGTGGCAGGATACAGCTTACAATCGTTCTGAAAGACATTAAGATCGTCGTAAAGGTGGAACAGAAATGCCGATAACGAATAGCTCGAAAATTAAGCAGCTGTTTGAAGAGTATGGCGAAAGTTTATCCGAGGACATCGTAACACGTAAAAACATAAGCAACATATACATTTGTTATCGCAAAAGAATGAACATTCTAAATCATCATTATCATCAACAGATTCACTTACCAACAAACAATCCGAGTTATTTAGAGATATGTTTGAAATAATGATAATTATCATCTTGTTATGATGTAAAAAGATTCATTTCAAATATCAAAAGAATATTCTGGAAGGCTCCGGTAAGAATAATGAAATTAAAAACAATTGCATCAGGGTTACCTCTACCCCGACAATCCGTCATTACGTTGTGGACGATCTGGCTCAATACGGTTTCATATTATGGCACGTATTATACTGCAAACGCTTAGTTAGTTAATACCTTCGACAATATGGGCTGTTCAGCAATTGGAATAATAAAATCACTGCTTTGTTCTAACTTACATGAAAAGCTACAATTTATATACACCTATTTTGGGCATATTTCTGATACAATCACTCATCTGCAGACACGTCACACAGAAATGCCCAAAGCTCATGAGCTAGTTCAGAAACTGTCAGAATGAATTAATACAGTTCTATCCACATGGATCACCGAAAAAATAATAAAGAAGCTAAACTATGTTCTACTGAAAAATACTGGATATTCCGTCATGAAAGATATTCGAGATGCCATGGAAGGAAAACCAGCTGCATCAACTGTTTGAGTATTTCCTGTAGATACCATCCGCTATTTTCGTTTTGCGTCTGTGACAATCCTGTTATGTAGAACGAAGCTTTTCCATGTATAAATCTTGCTAACATTACAATAGGTGGAGATTTTGCTTTGAAAGATTTAGAATGCATTTTATAGTGCATTGAAATGGTAACAATACTGAAACCATCATGTAAGAGTCGTGTTTAGTTTTGTATATTATTGTACACAAGTAGGTTACACTGCACATTACGCGGCACCAACAGGAACACACTGCACTGGTTCAGTTGCGCAGCAATGTTTCTGTGTACCTCATTTCCCAACCAACGTAGGTAGTTTCCCTGAAATTACCATCATCATCACGTATCATATATCATCGTGGCAGCGTAACCCCGTCTTCCTGGCGTCCCAACCTCCGAAGTGAGTTACAATAACGCCATGCCAGGATAAAACACCAGCATGTCGAACTGACAACGTGGTGGCATTGAATAAAAATGTACGCAACAAGGTAAGTCATTAGTACATAACTAGTCGAGGACGTGTTTGAGCCCGATCTTTAGCGAAGACTAGCAAATAATTATGAGACTAGTAACGTACTTAGTTCCCGAACTGCGTGAATGTAATATATGTATGTCCTGGTGAGTGGAAGAGATGGCCACTTGGCCTTAACTCCACCAGGCTAAATAAATATATTCTATTCTAAATAAATATATTCTATTGTAGAATTTTATTCACTCCTATACTAATAATTATGCTTAATATTTATATTTCGTGTGAATTTATATATTAGTTTGATGAGTTCAATTATTTGATAGTAAGGGAATATTGATAAAACAATTGTTTATTATTGTCTCAGATCGTGGCAGACACTTTAAATAACAGTTTTTTGCTGTATGTTAATTACAGATAGGTTGATTAATTGTGATGTAGAGGCAGTGGCGAATGATTCATAAAATTGTAGCTAAAACATATTGTGGTTCAATGTAAGTTATGAACGATGAGTTAATAAAGTAGAGACACATATTGAAATAAATAAGAAATATACGAATGATAATCAACCTATTCTTTTGACTAATGTCAATAATAATAACAACTGTTTAATCGCTATAAATTTGAATTGTAAAAGTGGGAAATAAATGTGATACAATAAAATTGTATTGAATGGCTCAATAAAATTTTATGCAAGTACAATATTAATTGAGTCTATTACTTTGCTTTCCTAGGGAAGTAAGTTGAGCTATTGTATGCGTTTTTAATGCATACCAAGCCTCTCTGGTAAATTCAATTTAGTTCCCTAAGAACAGAATAATAATTAGGCCATTACTATTATAGCAGTGAACAAAACATATTACTACAAAACTCGTATTTTCGCGTCCTTCGTAACTGAGTATCCAGTTTGGCGTCAAACGCTATGTCACATGTAGATGAAGACGCTCACCGTAGATACGAAACAGCTGCGGTGTCCAGTGAACTAATATTTTACCATGGCTGATATAGAACGCGTGACATCTTCTGCAGTGAAACAAGTTGCAGCAAACAATACAGAACTAGCCCTGGCTGGAGAACAAAATAGCGACGTTACCTTTGCATATCTCCTATTCAAACAACTAAGCCCGGTCAGGAAGATAGAAGAATTTCACTAGAATTCTTTTTTTTTTATAGCGATCCGCTAATAGCATCATGAACATACTAGAGTATAGCCTAATATGTAAGATTACAATAAATATGTTTATCATGAGGAAGATTGCTGTGATAGTGGTATCGTCGTTGACTTACATGAAGCTGGCCCGTGTCCGAATCCAGACGGGACACTTTTCTGTTCTTTTTCGGAGTTTTTCAACACTGGTAAAGACGTCTAGACATTTTAAAACAGAAGCAGTCCCCGAATACAATCTCACCATCAAGTAATTATATTTTATTAATTTAGTATGTATGCATGCATGCATGCATGTATGCATGTATGCATGTATGCATGTATGCATGTATGCATGTATGCATGTATGCATGTATGCATGTATGCATGTATGCATGTATGCATGTATGCATGTATGCATGTATGCATGTATGCATGTATGCATGTATGCATGTATGCATGTATGCATGTATGCATGTATGCATGCATGCATGCATGTATGTATGTATGTATGTATGTATGTATGTATGTATGTATGTATGTATGTATGTATGTATGTATGTATGTATGTATGTATGTATGTATGCATGCATGCATGCATGCATGTATGTATGTATGTATGTATGTATGTATGTATGTATGTATGTATGTATGTATGTATGTATGTATGTATGTATGTATGTATGTATGTATGTATGTATGTATGTATGTATGCATGCATGCATGCATGCATGCATGCATGCATGTATGTATGTATGTATGTATGTATGTATGTATGTGTGTATGTATGAATAGTGCCTCTTGTCTCAAATGTACATGTTGTATCAGACGTGGCCCCGGTATTGAGCTAATAACATGAAGAGATGTCCTGCATGTCCTTCCATGGCCATACAAATATTTAATACAGAGTTTACAATCGTTTCCCAGCAGGCAGTGTTCTTGTAAGAACCGAGTTGCATGGGACATGTAAATGTATGTACAAAGAGGGGGATTAAGTAAGGGAAATAACTCACTGGCATTATCGAACCCATATTTTTATGGTCGCGCGGACGTAAGCTCTCCATATATCCCTATTCGGAGCTAATATTTTCCAATCATCCCCCGTAAAATCTCAGTTCCTCAAATGATGGTTGATATTATTCTCCCACCTCGTTCTTGGTCTAACTACTGGGCGCTTTCTCTTCGCTTTCCGACAACGAGTTTCCGAGCCTCTCTTTCATTCCCCATTCGTGTCGCAAGTCCTGCACATTGCAGTCTACGATACTTAACTCTTCTTGTTATATCTGATTTCTCATAAAGATCATATAGCTCACTATTCTGTTCACCTCTATTAGGTCCACAAATTATCCTACGAACTTCATTCTCAAATTCACTCCCTATATTGATGATGTAATTGGATGTCCATCAATGTGGATTTTGAAGAAACTGGTCTAAAAAGATCTTACTTTTAGTTTAAGACAGATTTTATAAAATCAATGAGAATATAACGTCACTGTGCGTCATCTTAAGGACGTAAAGGAGTAATAGTAAAAACAATGTTGATGAGTTAATTTTATTTCTAGCTGACTCAAGGATTGAGACTTAATTGGTAAGCACCAGTTCTTCTAGATGAATATTAATAGCTTCCTATTCATTTATATAATTGGAATCTAAAATGTTAGGTACTACTATTAACCTAGATACAGTCCCGCATGTGTCACTTATTGGGGTTTCAAATACTTTATAGTGCGAGAAACAATTCTAGGAGTATTTATGGACAACCTACATTGGAATGCACAAATCACATATGCAAAACAGTCTTCTCAATAATATAAATCGCATAATCTGTTTGTTATTCGCTCTAAGGAAAATGTTAGCAGAAACACTTGCAATACCCCATTTTGATTGTTGTGATCTCTTTAAATAAAAATTTCACTGAAAGACTGCATGAGTTCATCATTCTTGTGCGCGTTATATTTGTGGCATTCGCAATTTTGGCAATGTTATACCGTCCCTGAAAGAGTTATCGTGGTTTCGTCTAGGAGATCGTAGGTCTATCCATTCCATATCCCTTCTACACAAAATATTTCACACGTAATCGCCCAATTATATATCACGCCGCTTCATTGGACTCTACGATACACATATTCCATACACTCGATCCCATCAGTACACTTATATCCCTCCTTATCACACTGTGCTCCATTCACTACATTTTAGAATTTCACTTCCCAATACATGGAATTCCCTTCCGCCCAATGTCAGAGGTTATCTATAACATTGTTAAAAACAAACTAAATAATTATTTGATAACTAGGGCTGAAAAAAGTGTCAGTATCAGTGCAGTAACTAATTTCTATATACATTATTTACAAAATGCGTGTCTTTGTCGAGTGTCTCCACTGCCTGCTCGGAGCGGAGATGTGCATGTTTGACTCTCCTCTGTAATAGACTTGTTTACATGACGTGTGGTTGTATCAGAATGCCGAAACAAAAATTGTGCAAATATGAGACCATTCTTACACAAAGCAGACTGTACTAGAAGTCTGTCCCCGAGTAGAGCGTGTCAATGTGCAGTTTTGTAAACACAGCGGTCTAAGTACGATGTTGCCTGGCCTGTAACCCATACTTTATACACCTTAGGGATAGTATTATTTTAACAATTAATAATTTATTTTATGAAAATAGTATTAATATTAACAAATATTTTTATTTTTTGTAATACATATTGTGCAACCGACAAATTAGTTTTCTATGTCTCGTTGTTTTCCCTTGTATTTTATCATGCTTGTACATATTTTATTATTAGCTCAACTTTTGATTTTAATAATTAAAATAATTATTATCATTAACATTATTACATTATCGATCTTAATATTAGAGTTAATTGTGATTGATATATTCTAATATAACATCATATTTATGTTTGTCCAGGGGAATGGAGGAGAAGGTTACATGACCTTAACTCCACAGGCTAAATAAATAACTTTAAAGCACATAGATCAACAAGAGCTTTTTTCGTTTTAACACACTGTAACTTTAGCAGTACTTTTAATATAAGGTTCTACATACAAAATAATGAAACTAAGATTTGAAGTATATCCACTTATTCCATTTGAATATTTTAATTCTGTGCATCTGTTAAAAATCCATATTTTCGACTCATGGCATCCAATTCAATTGTACATACATCTAACATCGCTTCAATTGCCCAAGTACAATCTACACATACCAACACATTGTTTCATTTTTACGTTCATCCTCATTCCCCACAGTCAATCAAATTCCTATTTCAAGAGGATTTCCTTTTTTACACAAAAAGAGGATTCTATGACAGAGAACGTAGTCAACTTTGTAACTAAATTCTGCTTCGAGAGTGGACTTGTCTCTGTTAAAAAAGTCACATGACCAGCCCTTTCTTGTGTTTCAATTTAATTATCAGTGAGTTACAAATTTAAACATAATATCTTAATTGAGAACGGAAACGAACGAAAGATAACATATTTCAGAGACACCCTGCATCTTCTGATTGATTGATTGATGGCGTTGCAGGTATGTACACCCTTAGACAAAAAAATGAGTCATCTCTTGATTCTATCAACCGATCGGGAAACTTCGTGAGCACTCGCAGAAGCCTTATTCACATTGACACGTTTTCAGAAATTGTACTGTGTTGTTTGCTAGTTAACGTAGTGCACACTCAAGTAACATAAAAGAGAGAACTTGCTTTTGTGTGTTTCTGTGGCCGAGAGGTTTAACGCACAACATCTGCGTTCGTAACCTCACGGGTTCGATTCCCGTTCTACTATTTTTTTTACTGAATGTTAGGATAGCATTTCGCCTGTAATATAGTTTCATATTTGATTTTATGTTTGAGTTTTATGGCTTTAATGCACACACAAAACACATAAATGAAAATCTTCTAATAATTAAATGAAGAAAGAAAATAATATCTTCTAAAATGAAAACTTTAACGAAAACAAAATCAATATCGGGTGTATGAATGCTTAGCATCTATTGCCGCCCTCAATCTGCGGGGCATTGATGCAATCAAATTTCTACAGGCACGTGGACGATCAGCTAGAGCATCCCAGGTGTCGTGAATTTGTGCCCATAAGCCATCTTTCGTTTTTCGTGCATCTGCAGGCCAATTAGAGTTCATCTCTATTTTCATCTTAGCCCATACATTTTCGATTGGATTCAACCTGGTGAACAGCGAAATTTGATTTGCCTTCTCCTTTAACAATGAAATCAAATTTTGCTAAACACATTTCAGAAAGCGGCTACAGTCTCAACAATATCCATAATACAATGTAAATTATACACAGAGAAAACAACAGACACAAAATTAACATTTTACAAGAAATCAAAATTATCAAGAAGGCCAAGAATACAAACATTCTCAACAAAAATGTGCCTAATAAGCAAAACCCTCTGTTAGACATACGGTTAATTCAATACTACTACAACAACTCCGGAAGATGAAGCATGCATCAAAAGGCGTAGAGTGAAATCAACGAAAATTTTAGATAGTTGAGGAAGACGTAGTATACAAGGTAAAAATAAATAATAGTTTAAACAAACTAAAACAACATGCTTTATTAGAAAACCTAACTTTAAAATGAAAAATAATTTTATTTTCCAAAACGCTTGGGATAAAATTAAAGTGGTCAACAAAAAAAAATAATCTCCAACACATCTAGAATAAAACTAGAGTTATCTACAAAAAAAAATAATTTCAATATCAAAAGCGTGGGGTGCTCTATATCAATTAATATTTATATTTGATAATAAACAGATATTGGTAAAAGTAAAGTCTCTAAGAAGAAAACGTAAAAACCATAAAAACCACCCAACGATATTTTGATGGTAATTTTTTTTTGTAGATAACTCTAGTTTTGTTCTAGATGTGTTAGAGATGATTTTCTTTTGTTGACCACTTTAATGTGGTTCCCCAAGCGTGTTGGAAATTAAACTTATTTTTTATATTTTATTATTCGGTTTTCTAATAAAGCGTGTTGTTTCAGTTTTTTAAACTATTATTTATTTTATTTTTAGTTTAATTGATTGTCATAAACCGGAATCCCATGAAAATTTAATTGCTGAATACTTTTGTAAAAAAACCTCCGGCCCGGATTTGAACCAGCGACCTATTGAATGCTGAAATTATATACCACTACAGTCCACCGCTCTACTAACTGAGCTCTTACAACGATTGACTAAAAACTCGATAAGTCCTCAACCTATTACACAGGTTTTTTTTTTTTTTTTATTTTCCGATGATTCTGGCCAGGATTTTAGAAAAAAACTATGAAATTATTGTATTGTCATGGGTCCTTTACAAGTATACAAAGTTTCAGGTCGATCCAATGTTTTTAAGTGGATGAAAATCGTGTTCAAAGATTCCATTACGTAGATACAGTTTCGTTACATAGACAGATACAGGTCAATCTAATATAAAGCGTGTAAAAATATATAATTTAACATTGTTATAACTTCAACGGTATAAAAAATTATGAACTTAAAAAGTATAGATTAATACAAGTGTCGAAATAAAATATATTTAATTCATAAAACGTTTTAATACAAATATCACGAAAAAACTTCGTGATTGAAGACGCGAACCTGCGATCTTCATTAACAGAAACAGTGACCGCGTGCTTTACCGCTGAGCTATCGGGACACGTAGAACAGCCTTCAGTTCATGCCACATAACACTGTAGCTCAGGGACTGCACAATTACGACTAGTTTCCTAGTTTGAACCCAGCGCTGTGCCGAATATGACTTAGAAGAAATGTGCGTTCAAGAGATGACTCATTTTTTGTCGAAGGGTGTAGAGTTCTAGACATGGAACTTGACCGATATCCTGGAAGGTAAATTGTCACGCAGCGGGCCCGGATTTGATTCCCGGTCGGGACAGACTCCTGGGTGAGTTTTTTTCTCGTGGTTTTTCCTCATCTGTAAGACAAATGTCAGTAAGCGTAGGGCGCAACCGTCCCTGAAATACATCCGGCCATCATCATCATCCTTCACCGGTGTGGAAAGCAACGCGAAGATACCACACCTATAATTCCTTAAGTAAAGCTGCAAAGCATATAATGAAAATGCTATAATTTGCTGAAAGACCTGTCCTCGGCAGAGTTAGGAGTACTATGGATGGATAGATACACCTCTATGATGCGAGCGCCTGATACACAAGATACTACCTGCCAAATCTGTCCACATGTGCGTAATAGTTCTATGAAACTAGCACTAACAGACGTTTTCCCCTTTACGGACGATCAAATTTCGTGTCAGAGCTGTACAATTTCCATGATCATAGGTAGAAAGTGCCTCAAAATCTTAGACATTAACATAGATTGATGGGGGTGGGGGATAACTCTTATAGGGAAACGAATCAATTAAGTTCATAACAAGCAAGATGAAAATCTTCACTTTTTTTCATTCATTTCATTTCCTAAGACTATTACTGTATGTCGGTCACTAGAAAGAGAATCTGGTTAAGATCTCATAGGTTCAGTTTTATTAAAATCTATATTCAAAATTGCTCTGAATCTTTATATTTTTACACTTTTGATACAGTTGTCATAATCTCCAGCTCTACCTGCAACGAATCAATTCACAATTATAACAATGGAAGATAATAATAATAATAATAATAATAATAATAATACCCTCCATGGTATCTTTACATTGTCGTGGTGGAGTGGCTTGCGTGCTTAAATGATCCTGTGAGCTATGCCGGCGGTAGCATTGCTGCCGATAGGGTTACCCATGCCGGACTGGTCGAAGGTGATAGGCCAGACGAAAAAAGTACCTTGGTCGAAAGAGTGACGATCTTTCACCGTAAAAATACAACCGTCAAGAAATGCGAACATGGATTCAACTGGGGTAAAAATTTCCGGAGGTCGAATAGTCCCCCATTCGGTTCTCCGGGCGGGGACTACATCAGGGAACCTATGCCAAAGGCCAAAACACAGGGACATGTTCCTAGGAACATGGAATGTTAGGACTTTATACAATAGCGGAGAACTAGAGATATTAACGCGGGAACTAGATAAAACACCCTTGGATATAGTCGCTTTACAGGAAGTTAGGTGGCCAGGAGAAGGTAGTCAGGAATCAGGAAGCTTTGCATTATACTACGGGGGTGCAGAAAGACCTGCATTTGGAACGGGTTTTTTAGTCAGAAGGAGGATCCTATCCGCTATCCGAGATATTAAGTTTGTTAGTGATAGAGTATCATACATAATTCTAAAGGGTAAACGACATGATTTTATAATTGTAAATGTACATGCCCCCACAGAAGATAAAGATGACAAGATCAAGGATGAGTTCTATGAAGAATTAGAATGCTTATTTGATAGCCTTTCACGATATCATATGAAAATTGTCTTAGGAGATTTTAATGCAAAAGTGGGGCGGGAAGATATATTCAAACCAACAATAGGCAAATTCAGTCTTCATGAAGATAGTAACGACAACGGGGTTAGATTAGTCACATTTGCCACATCAAAGAATCTCATTGTTAAGAGCACAACATTTCAGCATAAGGATATTCATAAATACACCTGGACGTCCCCAGATGGAGAAACTCGGAACCAGATAGATCATGTATTAGTGGATAAACGCTGGCACAGTAGCATCATCGATGTTAAATCAGTTAGAGGGACAGACTGCAATTCGGATCATCATCTGGTCAGAGTGAAAATCAGACAACGGCTATCGCTTATGAGAGGAACAAACGCTAAAGATGATTCTGTAAAATTTGAATTAAAAAACTTGAAAAATGATGAAATGCGGCAAGAATACCAAATCAAAATTGCTAATAGATTTGAAGTACTGGAATCTTCAGATGACAATGTGGCAAACGAAGAAGAAACTGATATAAATAAAGAATGGGAGGCTATAAGAGATACTATTAAATTGTCAGCATCAGAAAGCATTGGTTGTTTAAAAAAGAGGCAAAACAAGAAATGGTTTGATGAGGAATGTGCCGACATTGTAAAGAAAAGAAAGCTAGCAAAAATGAAATGGTTACACGAGCCAAATGAGGTAAATTTAGAGCAATTGGGTAGTATTAGACGGGAAACCACCAAGCTACTAAAGAGTAAAAAGAGGGAATATTTGAGAGAGAAGATTAATGATCTTGAAATGAATGCAAAAAATAGGAACATTAGAGAATTATATCAGGGAATTAGGATAGAGAAGAAAGGGTTTCAGGCTAGAACAAACATAATTCGGAATGAAAATGGGGATATGATTGCAGATTCCAGGAGTATATTAAATAGATGGAAAAGTTACTTTAATCAGCTATTAAATGTACATACAGAACAGGACATTGAGGAGGATAATTTACAGACAGCAGAAATGCTAGTCGCAGAGCCAAGTGCATTAGAGGTTGAAATGGCGATTGAAAAATTGAAGATGTATAAAGCATCAGGTTCAGATGAGATCCCAGCAGAACTGATAAAATCAGGGGGAGAAAAATTGATGGACAAGATACGCTGGTTGCTTAGTATGATTTGGGAAAAAGAAGCTCTTCCAGATGAATGGAAGGAATCAATTATCGTACCAATTTATAAGAAAGGAGATAAAACTGATTGCAACAACTACAGGGGCATCTCATTACTTTCAACTTCGTACAAAATTCTAACAAATATATTAGTAAGCAGACTTACTCCCTATATTGATGACATTCTAGGAGATCATCAATGTGCATTTAGAAGAAACAGGTCTACAACAGATCAGATTTTTAGTATAAGACAGATTTTAGAAAAGAAATGGGAATATAATGGTACTGTACATCAACTATATGTAGACTTCAAAAAAGCATATGATTCAATTAAGAGGGAGAAGTTATATAGTATCCTGCTGGAGTTCGGAATTCCTAAAAAAGTTAGTTAGACTTATACGAATGTGTCTAAATGGCACAAAGAGTAGGGTGCGTGTAGGCAAACAGTTTTCGGACACTTTTGAAATCCAGAATGGGTTGAAGCAAGGAGATGCACTATCTCCTCTACTATTTAATTTTGTACTAGAGCATGCCATTAAATCTTTAGAGAATGAGGAAGGCTTACAACTCAATGGTATTAATAAGCTGTTAGTTTATGCTGATGATGTAGTATTGTTGGCCGATAGCGAGGAGATACTAAAGGACAACACGCACACACTATTGAGTAACACTAAGAAATTAGGACTGGAAGTAAATATCAATAAAACTAAATATATGGTCACACGTAGAAATTCATTAAATAATGGAAATGGACAGCTAATGACAAATGAGGGAAATTTTGAGGAAGTGGCTGAATTCAAATACCTAGGAACAATAATCACAAATAGGAATGAGATGCACAAAGAAATTAAACATAGGCTCAATTCTGGAAATGCATGCTATTATGCATTGCAGAGACTCTTGATGTCCCAACTCCTTTCAAAAAACGTTAAACTGAAAATATATAAAACTATTATTCTACCAGTTATATTATATGGGTGCGAAACATGGACTCTTACTTTAAGAGAGGAAAGGAGATTACAAGTATTTGAGAATAAAGTACTTAGGAAAATTTTTGGACCAAAGAGAGATGAACAGACAGGTGAATGGAGAAGACTACATAACAATGAACTACATGGTCTTTAGAGGAAGCCAGATATAATAAGAACAGTTAAGTCTCGTAGACTGCGATGGGCAGGACATGTTGCACGTATGGGGAATGAAAGACTTGCATGGAAGCTTCTTGTAGGAAAGCCAGAGGGAAAACGCCCAGTTGGTAGACCAAGAATGAGGTGGGAGAATAACATTAACTATGATTTGAGGGAAGTAGATTATACAGTGAATGATTGGAAAGCATTAGCTCAGGATAGGGATGTGTGGAGAGTTTATGTCCGTGCGGCCATGAACCTACGGGTTCGATAGTGCCAGTGAGTAAGTAAGTAAGTAAGTAAGTAAGTAAGTAAGTAAGTAAGTAAGTAAGTAAGTAAGTAAGTATAATAATAATAATAATAATAATAATAATAATAATAATAATAATAATAATAATAATAATAATAAAGTCATATGATACTATTCCACAAAAAAAGTTTTTGAGAAACATTAGACAATTCTAATATTACCAAAAAATTAATAGAAGCTACAAAAGGATCTATTTCGAAAATATAAATTGGAAATCATATAACAAAAGGATTTACTATTACAAAGGTTTAAGGCAGGTTTGCAGTTTATCTCCAACTCTATTCAAAATTTATCTCGAAAGAGTACTAAGAGACTGGAGGAAAATATGTCAAAATATACATACATGTATATTTGCTAAATTTTGCAGATGACCAGGTATTTATAGCACAAGACCACGATGACGTAGAATATATGGCTAAAAAAAATAATATGAAAAATGGGGACTTTACATAAACATTGAGAAAACTAAATATCTGTGTATAGGAGAAGAACTGAAAACTAGTATTGAATGCACTTCCATCCATAGTAATTCTGCCCGAAGGCAGATCCTTCACTGCAATCATAGTATGCTATGTTTGCAGATTTACTAGGGAATTGTAGGTGTGGTAGCTTTCCGTTGCTTTCCATACCGGTGAAGGATGAAAATGATAAGGATGATGATGATTACCATATGATTTCGGGGACATTTGTCTTACAGGTGAGGAAAATGCCGATAAAAACCTCACCCAGAAAAACTGTCCCGACCGGGGATCGAACCCGGGCCCGCTGCGAGTACAGGCAGCACGCTACCTCAAGACCACAGCGGTGGACTGAATGTACTTATTTAGGAACAAAATTAGACCATTTAGGCGATAACACAGTGGAAATTAAATATAGAATCGCTAAAACAAAACAAGCAATAAATGTTTTAACTCTGTTTGGTGGAGCAAAAATATTTCAAAAAAATGGACTATTACAAATATATGAAACCATAATTCAGAGCATTTTAACATATGGTGCTGCAGTCTGGCAAATTCCTACCAGGGAAATGAAAAGAATTTAAGTATAGAAATGGGTGTATTAAGAAGATCAGCTGGAAAATCTAGAATGGATAGAATACGAAATAAAGAAACAAGGGAAATTATGGTGTACAAGAAGAGCCAGACATCATAAACATTATAGAAAAGAGAAAATTACAGTGGTATGGTCATATCGAAAGAATGCCAGAGCAAAAATTGTCTAAAATAGTTATGGAATGGATCCCAATGGAAAGGAGGAAGAGAGGAAGAACGAAAACAACTTGGACAGAAGGGGTACAAGCAGCTATGAATATCAGAGGATTGGAGGAATATCCATGGACAGAGAGAGAGGAATGGCGTTTGGTTTCCGGAAGACGGCGGCAGATGGATGATGCAGATTAATAATAATAATAATAATAATAATAATAATAATAATAATAATTTGATTTAACTGTCACTAAAAATTCAACAACAACAAACTGGATATCAGCATTTATCGTAAACCCACGAGTAATACACTCACCATCAACAAACATTCTGGACACCCATTCCAACAAAAATGAGTACATTCAATAGTTTGACAAGCAGAATGTTGAAACTTCATCTAAGTAAAAACAGGTTTATTAAAAAACATAATTTTATTAAACATATGACGAAATCTAACGATTACAATAAAGATATTATCAAAAAGTTAGTAAACAACCAAAAAAAGAAAAAATAACACATCTAGCATAACTAAACACGAAAACGGACCCGATGGAAACTTCAAAACTTGAATAACACACTGGGATAGAAACATCGAAATCGACTAACACAATTACAAGAAGTGACAAAAAAGTATAAGAATGTAATTTAAAACAAATAAATTAAACAACATAGTCAATAATAGCATTGAAGAAAGTAAAATAAATAACAAAGTTGTATATAAAGCAACGTGCAAAGACTGTAACAAATTTTATATCGGAAGAACCACGAAAAGTTTTAATATCAGATACAAAGAACATTTCAAGGATATAATTCATGCAAGAGATAAATCAACTTTCCAAAACATGTAATTCAGGCAGGACACTGCATGCTGGACATTAATAATACACTAACTATAATGCATAAAGATGATAATCCAAATAGAATCAACGTATTGGAGGAATTGGAAATATTATACAGACCAACAATGACCTGCTATTAAACGAGAACATTTCCAGTAATTCAAACAACTGTTTTAAGTTATAACGGACCAGCCAGTCTTACAGTCAATGCCAGTGGTTGCAGACGTAATTTCTGTTGATGCTGGGACTAGTACCGAAAGGCCTATAGTACCTTCATGTTTCACGGTTGAGGAGACGGACTTAAAAGTTATATAATTTTATATTATAATTCCAAATTGTGAATAATAATAATAATAATTATAGTTATCTATCAAATCAGATGTCGTAGGAAACTAAACACCATTCCTCTCTGTCCATCTACAGGTTCGGTTCTAATCCTCGATTATACTCCCTCCATTCAAATTTTCCTCTGACGTCCCTTTCGTATTCCCTCTGCATCTAACTCCGAATGATTTTTGGTAATCTTTCTTCCGCGATTCTTTTAATATGGCCATATCATTTTATGTCTTTTATTGCCTATTACATATTTATATTTAGTTAATCTGGCATTCCCATCATTTATTTTATCTCCTCATTTCTTATTTTACTGCAATCGGGATTTTCTAGATGATTATTTCAAAACATCCATTTCTTTAATGAACTCCTTGGTGATAGAGTCATACAATATATAGTCAATGTATCCAATTCACCAATTAAAAATTAAAGGAATCAATATGTTTCAACAGCGAAGCCATCTTTTTCAAGACAAAACATTGACTAAAGACAAACATGGTAAATGAATAAACAGAATCAAATTAAAACCAACTACGTCACATGACATGGTCAATTACACGTAAACTGTACGACATAGTAAATCTAATCCTCTTTTCTTTCAATTAAAACAAAAAGAGGGCACTGTATGAAATAGGGCGCTTGTCTTTATTCATAATTGTGTCCTCATTTTTATAGATTTTCTTTACTTTTTTTTCTCTAGTAGAGATTTACCAACTTTCTGAACCATATGTCAAAATGTTTTGAACTAACGATCTATACATATGTAGATTTCTGCTTTTTGTAATAGGCTATTTTTATTCCACCGAATAGATTTATAGCACATTTTGCTTTTTTTGTTAGTGCAATTCTGTTTTTAATTTATAGTGGTCAATTGAGTGGTCAATTTTTCTCCCAAGATATATACATCTATTACTTTGTTTTAATTATTCTCCATTATCAAATTTTAAACTTTCCTTCTCTTCTTTTATGCATATTTATTTTTTTATATTATTTGAAAGTCCATTTTCATAGTGTTCTTTACGCTTTCATGTAATATTCCATATCAGCATGATCTTCTGTTATCGGCAATTGGTAATTTACAAATATGATAGAAAATATGTGGGTATTATTCATTTGTATTTGCACTTTTTGAGATTTTGTTTTCCAATCTCTCAGCGCTAGTTGCAGATATATCTTAAATAGGATAAGTCGCATCGTTCCCTAAGTCATTTTATAACTTTAAATATATTTGTAAATTGATTACCGGTTTTATTTTTGGAATGGAATCTCTATATAATTATTTTATTTCTTCTAATAAACTTTCATTCATAGTTGATTTAACAAATGTTTCCCATAAAATTTTAAAGTGTTCTTGGCATGTGCTTTGCTTAAGTCAACTAAGAGTATGCTTATTTGTGGCCTTCTTTTTCTCGGTCAATTGATTTATACAGAATACGTTGTGTGCATGATCTACCATTCCTAAAGCCAGTTTGTTTTTCCATGTACACATTTTTATATTCTGGTTCTATTATTTATTTCATATACGACCATACATTTTATTGAATGAACTTATTATTGACGTAACTTTAGTATTTTCACATTTTCTTTTGAAACCCTTTTATGTGTAGAAATTATTATAGCCAGTTTCCACTATTTTGGTATTTCTGTTTCATTTATTATTATGTTAAATAATTCGGTGATAAATTCTAATAACTTCTGGCGAACGTTTTTCATCAAAACAATGAGAATATTTGCTGGGCTCACCCCTTTATTATTCTTCATTTCTGTAATTGCCTTTTTATTGCATTTATAATAATAATATTAATAATAATAATAATAATAATAATAATAATAGTAATAATAACAAATTAAGACAATAAAACATCATAGCAAAACATTTCCAAGATATACAAAGATAGACGCACCTCCACGTGGTGTACCTGGAAACGAAAATTCTTTCGGCCAAGTAATCCATCACATAGCAGACATGAGGTCACAACAACAGACATAAAATCGTTCTTTTAAGATCGACGAACTCATTATAGCACAATGGAATGCTGCTGCTCTTAATCAACAAAACTAAATTGAACTATATACAAATTAAATTAAATTAAAAAGAGATCTTAAGAATTTGGATGTATAATGCATTTGCAATGGCAATTTATACGCTAAATTTAATACAGTAGTATCGGTAATAATTATAGAACGTCTAGATTTAAATTTACTTTATATTATTTCTAAACAAACATTAATCAAGTTTTTGTTTATATGGCATGGTACAGTTAAATTTAATTTAAATTCTAGTTTCATTGTCACTATACATAATTACAATAGCATAAATTTCACATATTTTTCTTAGAACATCAATATCAATAAAATACTTACGTAATTTATAGTTGAATATTCAAGATGTGATAAACGTGTTTTTTTTTCTGTGCAACAGATTGCGCAATACAATTAAAATTATTATCATTCTTAGATTATATTTGCTAATTTAGTATAGCATTTTGTTTACTTATCCCTGCTTCATATCAGACCGAACATTTACTTGGGGTGGATTTAAAAATTCTATCCTTTATCCCCTCATATTACTGAAAAACTAATTATAAAAATTTTCTTTTACATAGTATACCTCCAAATCTAAATTGCCATGAATTCGGCGTGCCAATTATCAAACTAATTCCTAAGTATATATTTCTTACTTATTTCCAGACAAATATAAATTAATAGAAAGATAATATCAATTTCCACAGTAGCCTACTAGGAAAAATGCTACTTTGTTGCTACATCTACTTAAATTCTATACAATTGCTATACATTGCAGAACGGCATATTTTAGACAACAATTATGCGGTGTATTAATCCAATTATAAGCTAAGCAATTTAAATTCATACAGATTTAATAAAACAAATTAATTATTTTAATATTAAACTGATAAGTAGTAACCGGTTTTGGTTTATATTATATCCAATATCTCTGATTTACTTCTCCCTTTGGTATTATTATATTCTCCATTCTATGTTGTTTTCTTTTATATAATTTTTTGTTTGGTTTAGAGTGAACTTTCTATTTTGGAAAGTATTCCTAAATGTGTATTTATATTTTTTTTCACTCAACTAAAACTTTGTAAAGTGTAATTTCTATATGTATTAAATTCTGTAACTGAACTCCACTCGAACACAAAAATGTATTCTCCTTCTTAAAATAAAGAAGTTGGAATGACAATTATTATATTCAGTTCTATACTATGGAGGTTTACATTTATTTGTGTGCGACTATTTTGGGAACCAGAACCTGAAAAAATCATTTGCGCATTTTCAGTGTTATAAAATAATTTATATATTGAAATAATAAACTCAAGTCTTGTATACAGCGATGGACAGGAACCCGATACGAATAAGAAATGAAAGAGTGACTTGAAAAACCGAATGTAGGCAAACTAGAGGAGAACCGTCTAGTAGGTAGATCAAGAAAGATGTGGGAGAACAACCTTAATCATGGTTTGAGGGAAGTACATTATACAGGGGATGATTAAAAACATTAGCACAAAATAGGGTTAAATGGAGAGATTTATGCCCGCATGGCCATGAACCAGTGTCTTCGATTATGCCAGTGGTTAAGATAATTAGTTTAAAATAGTACACTAGCCTATATTCTAATAGATACAATGGATTTAATATTTTAAAGCGTATCTAAATATCTAAATTGAATCTCTATAGAGATTAAACCATTTAAGTTTGTCATCGTCCTCGAGCAAGTGTTTCAAGTTGTAGGGTAAGATACCTGCGTCGTAGACAGTATAATAATAATTATTGAAGTCCAGTGAAGAAAAAAAAACAGTAAGTCGGGTATAGCATGGTCACATATTGAGACAGCGTCACCGTTCAGATGATGGGTGTGGCTCAAATAACCATGTCAAATTGTCAATCGGATATAGTTACTTCTTCAAAATTATCCTTTTGCGAAGGGTATTATCCCAATTGCAGGTCATTTATTTTTTAATTTGCGTGAATTTCGTGTACACTTAGAAACAAATTGAATGGGCCGACTCTTGATCTGGAACATTTCAAGTTCTAACGCGCCATTCACACGAGTAAACTAATTGCACAGTAGTGCTACAATACGTTTTCCTTCTTCCCTGTAAGAGTATTCTTTCTAAACGCAAAAAGGCAGCAAAAGCGTAACTCAGTAATTAGAGGCTTGATTCGCATACAAGAGGTCGTAGGTTCAATTCCCGGTGCGGTTAATTTTTTAATTGTTAAAGTTTCTTCTATTTTATTCTGGATATTCATTCTTAAAGAAAAACGTACTAACTATTTGGAAGTATTGATATTTTTATTATTAATATTATTATTTACTTATTTATAAACAGGTTTACAGTTTAATAAAACATCGTTCTATGCCCAAAGCTTTTTAAATTTTTATCTTCTTTCTCCATTATTCTCTATCTTCTCATTCCAATTCTTCCAGACCTAGCTCCCTCATATCTCTTCTTAAATCATCCATCCATTTAAATCTGGTCCTCCACTCTTTCCTTTTTCAGGTGGAAGCCATTTCAAAGCTTGTCTGGGTAATGTGTTCTCTGGCATCCTACGTATATGGCAATACCATTCTAGTTGTCTATATCTCACAAAATCTAATATTGAATTTTGGACTTTCATTTGTGTGATGATTGTGTTTCTGTGTGTTTTGTTTTTTTTTTTTCTATTTGGAATGTCTAGTTGAGTGTCTGTAAGAATCCATTTCGGTAGACATAAGCTACAAACTAAAATGTTTATTCAGATGCCAAGTTTCTGTACCGAATGTTAGCGTGCTTGGAATTATCTTAATATATAAACATTTCGTGTCACGTTGTTTGTCCGCGATGCAATCCTAAACTACTGAACCAATTTTAATAAAATTATGCACACTGTGTGCAGTTTGATCCAACTTGACACTTAGGGTAGTTTACAACTAAATTTATAGCCGCATTATTTTTTTACTGCAAATTATTTGTTTATTATTCAACAAAGAGTTATAATTATCTGTGAGTTCCATACGATTCTAACAAATGGCGATATAATTATCTGTGAGTTCCATAAGATTCTAACAGATGGTGGTGTAAGGTAATTTCGTAAGGTAATTGGTTTATTATTTAACAAAGACAGATCCAGATGGCTGTGCTTTTTGTTGCAACCGCGAATTTCAATTGTTTTACAAATATTGATTATTTTATAATTTAAGTGTGTTCAGTGTTTATTTTATTTTCAATATTATTAATTTCGTGTGTAAGTATTAGTTTCAAGTAATCTGGCTGAAAGAGAGCAACTCAATTTAAATTTTTAACGTATATCTTAGCCACAGCAACGCGTGGCCGGGACTTCTTGTGGATATAATATAAATTTCTAATTAGGTATCTATTCTTATGTTCTTATCCCACAAAACTCCATTTAACAATGTTATTACCGACCTGCCTTTTTGAATTATATATTTTATGTCATTTTCGCCAGTAATGAACTATGGTAGTGAGAATTGGGGTTTCCAAAGAACGGAAATATTAAATAAGGTATATACGCATTTTCTAAAATATATTACAGGACTTAGTAAGGCCGTTTCTAACTGTGGAATTTTATATGAATTTAGGTCATTCCAGGACGACATAAACTGTAAAATTCGTGTACTCAAATACTGGTTCCGAGTGATCCAAGGTGAACAAACAATGCTTAGAGCAATTTGTTACGACCACCAAATTAAAAACATAGATGTTAAATTTTGGGCAGACGAGGTTAGGAGAGAACTCCAAAAGATTGGGATGGGCTGGATGTGGGAAAAAGGGACGGAAAATCGGAAGAACGTGTGGAGAAAAATAAGGAGGAGGTACTTAGATATAAACCAACAAGATACTTTCGCCGAATGTACAGGAAAACGGTCACTGTGTTTACAAAGAGACCTAAAACATGTCTGGGGAAAAGAATCGTATATATTCAACCTAGGATTTAAGGAGAGATCAGGGCTTGCTTGGTTTAGGCTAGGGGCATGGAAATTTCTAAAAATTAGCGACGATCACGATATGAGAATATGTCCAATGTGCGGGAACTTTGAAGGTGAGATACATATATTAGGAAAATGTAATGATTTAGATAATTGGAGATGTCAGTTATTACCGGAAAGATTTCTAAATTCAAATCGGGAAAGATTGGCATGCTACGAGTTATTGTTAATCCAGAAAATTGGATAAACTTGGGTAAATTTCTGTACAAAACGAGGAAAATAAGAACAACACTCATTCATGAATAAATATATGTTATCAAAATGCAATACCATTAATTTTTAATAATTATATGTATATTAATTAGTGTATAATGCTATTGTGTTATTATTTAATTGTAATATTATTGTGTTTTCTTTATGTAATTGTCATGTTATTGTTTTTTAGTGTATAATGCTATTGTGTTATTAAATAATCAACTGAGTTGGTGTTTACTTGATTAAAATCGATATTCATTAATTAAATAAAAATAAAACGTAGTTTTATTTGATTTTCATATTTATTATATAATTCAGTGACAGCTGTTTCGGTACACTGTACCTTCTTCAGACATGTTAACAAATTTTGAATTGTGTTCCAACTGATCTAAGCAACAATACAACAATATTTATTTAAATTTTTTAATTTAACAAAGGGGATTCATTCAAATCAAGTTGAGAATTTAACAGTTTTTTACTACTTTTAAATTTATTAATTTCTACAGCCTCCAAAAGATCTAACTTCTTACCCTTATCACAAATATGTAAAATTTCAAAATTTGGATCGAAACAATGATTAAATTGGAATAGGTGGTTAGCATATTTTGAATTTTCTAAATTTCTGTTATATGCTCTCATGTGTTCCTTTATCCGAGAGATAAAAGGTCTACCAGTTTGTCCTATATAGACATTGTCACATGTGCCACACTTCAATTTATATACACCTGATAATTTTTTCTTTTTTTGTTTTGGTTTTATTGTTTTTTATTATATTTTGTAGAGTTTTATTAGTTTTAAATGCCACATTAATGTTCAACTTTTTAAAGTGTTTAGATATTTTATTTGAAATTGGGCCTATGTATGACATGACAACATATTTCTTTATGTTTTCTTTGGGTAAAGGAAAAACTTTGTTAATTGCTTTTTTGTTATGAACCTTCTTAATTAGACATTCTATAATTTCAGGGTCGTAGCCATTATTAACAGCCAATTGTTTAATAAATTCAATTCATTATTATATTCCAAGGGTAAAAGAGGGATATTTAAAAGTCTACGAATGTAACTATTAAAGCCTGCCATCTTATGAGTATATGGGCGAAGAGAAGAACTGTGGATAGTGGTATCAGTATGAGATGGTTTGTGAAAGATACCAAACTCAAACTTATTATCAATGTATTTTATTGATAAAGAAATTTATACTATTATTTGTTTCTAATTCCATTGTGAAATTAATACTTCTGTGAATGTTATTAATAAATTTTAAAATGGAATTCAATTGTCTTTTGATTCCTGTGAAGCCTGCTATGACAACATCTACATAACGATACCAAAATAGAACATTTCTAGCTAATACATTCTTATGTATGGTTTGTTCTAAGTCATCCATAAAAATCTCTGCCAAAAGAGGGCTCAACGGATCACCCAAAATCAAACCATCTTTAGCTATGTACAATTTGTTAATAAATTCAAAGTAATTTTGATGTAAGCATGTTTTAAGAGTGTGTAATATTTCTTCAACTACAAAACCATTCACTTTATTAGTTAGTAACATTCTATTAATAATCTCTATTACATCAATAGTAGGTATACTGGGAAACAGATTCTTTACATCAAAAGAAACTAAAATTAAGTTATTAGGCAAATCAATGTTCTTTATATTGTGAATTAATTCAATAGAGTTTTTTGTACTGTAAATTGGATTGAACTTGGTATTAGATGAAATTATATTTATTAGGTTTTTAGACATTTTGTATGATGGAGAACTTATAAAGGATACTACTGGTCTAATAGGATAATTTTCCTTATGTAATTTAACTAGGGAGTACAGTTTGGGTGGTTGGGGATTCATTTGTATTATAGAGTATTCAAAAAAGTTATTAAAAATATACTAATTTTATAAATATTTATAATTTCTTTTTGATATTTCTCTGTTGGGTCTTTATCAATAATTTGAAAATTATCTGAATTTAGAAAATCTACAGTTTTAGAGATATAATCATCCTTATTTAAAGCTATTAAAGTTTGTCCATTATCTGCTCGTGTAATAAAAATATTATCATTTAAAGTTTTCTTTTTTATATCTCATACTGATACCACTATCCATAGTTCCTCTATTCACCCATATACTCATAAGATGGCAGCCTTTAATAGTTACATTCATAGACTTTTAAATATCCCTCTTTCATCCTTGGAATATAATAATGAATTGAATATTATTAAACAATTGGCTGTTAATAATGGCTACAACCCTGATATTGTAGAATGTTTAATTAAGAAGGTTCATTACAAAAAAGCAATTAACAAAGTTTTTCCTTTACCCAAAGAAGACATAAAGAAATATGTTGTCATGTCATACATAGGCCCACTTTCAAATAAAATATCTAAACACTTTAAAAAGTTGAACATTAATGTGGCATTTAAAACTAATAAAACTCTACAAAATATAATAAAAAACAATAAAACCAAAACAAGAACAGAAAAATTATCAGGTGTACATAAATTGAAGTGTGGCACATGTGACAATGTCTATATAGGACAAACTGGTAGACTTTTACCTCTCGGATAAAGGAACACATGAGAGCATAACAGAAATTTAGAAAATTCAAAATATGCTAACCACCTATTCCAATTTAATCATTGTTTTGATCCAAATTTTGAAATTTTACATATTTGTGACAAGGGTAAGAAGTTAGATTTTTGGAGGCTGTAGAAATTAATAAATTTAAAAGTAGTAAAAACTGTTAAATTCTCAACTTGATTTGAATGAATCCCCTTTGTTAAATTAAAAAAATTAAATAAATATTGTTGTATTGTTGCTTAGATCAGTTGGAACACAATTCATAATTTGTTAACATGTCTGAAGAAGGTACAGTGTACCGAAACAGCTGCCACTGAATTATATAATAAATATGAAAATCAAATTAAACTACGTTTTATTTTTATTTAATTAATTACTTAATTAATAATTGTAATATTATTGTTTTTTCTTTATGTAATTGTAATGTTATTGCTTTTTTTGTTGTTTATTTTTCTTTACACTAGTACCAATTATTACTTTATTGTAACGGACTGTCAACAGCATGTACGGCTTACTGCCCGTGCGACCTATATTTGTAAATAATATTGTAAATATCTTACTTTTTGTCTAATAAAGCCCTACTGCTACTACTATGTCATTTTCGTGGAGATATTTAGAGTTAATTTTGATCCCCAGGTAATTAGATACTTCACACCAATTAATACATCCTATTATTATTAGTAGTATTATTATTATAGATGACGGATAATAATAATAATAATAATTATTATTATTTTTTCATTATTGTCCGTCATCTACGAGCTATTATTATGATGAACTTGACATACATAAACTAAATATTTTAATTGAATGTTTAAACTTTTTCCTCACTAATACGTAATAAATAAATAAACACCAAAATATATGATGCTATATTATATTTTATTACATACATTTATAGCATTGTTATTAAAACGTGGTACTGCACGCACAATTAAATTTATACCGGTAGCTAAATAGTGTTACAGAGGCAGGAATAATACTTAAGATAGTGTAAAGTGAAATTATATTATGTAGCAGGAATTAAATATTATAGGATGCATTTTGCGAAAATACAAATGAATAAAAAAATGTCGCAGGATTCGAACCCTGGCTTTCACATACATTTCATCTTGTTGTACATAGTTTAACCATATACGCTATTCGAACGTCTGATACTAGCTGCCGTGTTTACTTTTATATTATGAACGAGAGTTGAACTTTATTTAAAATGTCGCAATTTGCGTAATATTGCATTTATCCAACACTCTTAAATATCTGGAAACATGTCTCCTTCGTTGTTCTTTAACTATTTAAGACCATTGAAACCAAATACAGCGTATTTAAAACATTTAACAGTGCGTTACCTCGTGAACCTCAGCTATGGCTTTTCGAGCATGCGCATTGGGCCATAACAAGAACCCTGCTTTTTGAAGCGGCTCATTCTTTTTGTCGCTAAGTGTACATTACTTAAATTCACTAATATACAGCATGGAAGAAATGCAAGTGCTATAATTTTAAGTATAAATTCCATGTGACAAAATAAAATATCTTACAGATTTCGGATCGCCTATTTGAAGGCTTTTAATGAAACTTTGTTTTGTAAGGACGTTTATTGATGCTTTAGGAATGATTTTTCACACAGCATATAGAGGAAATTGAGTGGTATAACGTTTCAGTTACAATGTTTGAAAATAATGCACAATACGTTCCTGCAACATTGAACGTTATTGTAAAATTGCAATGAAAATGTTAATTTCATGCTGACCTTTTTCAATTTGTGTTGAAACAGTTCACGGAACCAGAAATACCAAGGGAAATAATCTCCTGTGTACTGCGTGAAAATCAGATCAATAGACATCATTATAAAATAACGAACTGTAACTCACAGGCACTATGGAGGATCATTCCCGTGAGGACACATTCATATCCCGAGCTTATGTTTTCCAATTATCCTCTGTATAATCTAAAAGGTTAAGTAAAAAGTGATCCCACAACAGGCCTCAGGAGGCACTTGGAGTATTAGGAGGTTAAGGCTCCCACTTTTTCTAGACAATCGGCACTTTATGTCAGCCGGGTTATCAGCCCTGCGTGACGGCCGCCTTTACCCCAGAACAAGCGTCTGGTACTCATTTCAGTTAGAGGCTGAGTCGACCCCAGGGCCATAGTGCCGCCAGAGGGTTTGGGTCAGTTTAAAAATCTTTACCCCAACGGGACTTGAACCCTCAACCCTCCGGCTTGTAGCTCAGTGCCTTAACCACTACGTTACGGCGTGCCCCCTCTGTATAATCTTCCTATCTCAAATCACGGTTAATCGTAATCTCCCACCTCATTCTTCCTCTATCTATTGGTCTTTTACACTAGTTTTCCTACAAGGAGTTTCTATGATTTTCTTTCATTCCCCATTCATGCCATATGTCCTGTCTATCGCAGTCTACGGAATTTAATTGTTCTTATTACATCAGGTTCCCATATATCGCCATATAACAATTAAAAATAGAAATGTGAGTCCGTTAAGTAGAAAAACTGAGCAAATATATGTCAGAGTTCACCTGAAACGAAAATTTGACAACCGCTCTAACGGCCGAAATTGTCACTTTCCGCAATTCGGAAACTCAGGTCTCAAATTGTATACCTCATTGCCTGAATCTGTAGCTCCTACGTTTGGTCAATCTGCGCGTCGTTTGGTAGCAATGTTAGGGTAAACATACATGAGTGAACTGTTTGTTTTCTAAATTAATTAATAATAAAACGCACAGGAACAGAAATATTACTGACAAACATTTAGTGTCAGTGTTATGTCTATGTTCTTCTGGAGCCTGAAGTTAAAAAATTTGTGGAGCAGAAAAAAATGTCAAACATCGAGATGAAAATTATCTCAGCAATAAAAGGGGTTAGTAAGTAACTTAGCTACAATATATAGTGGATATAAGTTTGTATTATATTATATTATATATATTCATTATAAACCTCCAGGCCGAAGAAATGTAGGAAGACCAAAACAACGTTGAAGGACGACCTGCAACTGCAGTATAGTGCACCGAGGAGCGGAAAGGGCCTATAGGCCCATAACTTGAAGATCATGATTATATTACGTTTCATTACATTGTATATAATTATTTTATATTTTTAGCGATCATCAAAAATTGTATATTCTAAGTTCAGTAAAGTTAACAATAAGATTTATTTAATAGGCAATTAATTAGTTTTTATGTTCTACAAACATAATGTGAGCTACCATCTGCAACCGTTTGTTATCAGGCATAGTTCAGTAATATATTATATTATTTTTGGTCTGGATATCTTACCTCAATATTAATGTTGATTTATTCTTGGACATGTTTCAAAACAATTCTGTTTTATCGTCAGCTTTCCCAGTCTGGAAAAGCTGACGATAAAACAGAATTGTTTTGAAACATATCCAAGAATAAATCAACATTAATATTAAGGTAAGATGTCCAGACCTAAAATAATATAATTAAAATAACCTCAAAATATAACTTCCTAAAATTAAATAAAATTCAGTATACCGCTTACTTCAATCTGCTATCTGAGTTTTTACACTGATTCATACGACGGAGGTTTGACTGGTGGCAACACTACGCCTCTTTAAGTACTATACGGCTTGGAAGCAGTTTTATACATAGCTAGTATATAATCATCATTCATTCATCGTGTGAACTTCAAGGAAGCAACTTGTCTCCTGAAAGCTCCGAGAATGGTACGAATCTGCATGGGTGACCGGCAGAATTCACCGCACCGTTAATAGTGCTCAACCAGCTGCCTACTATAGTGCGTCGACTGGTAGTCCAAGTGCTCTGTGATTGGTCGATATATATGTCGTGATCGCTTCTCGACCAAAAGTCGGTACGACAGTCTAGTTCCAGACCGGGCTTACCGGCCCGGTCCAAGTGCATAGTGTCTTGCGTTTTTAAGTGCTAAAATTAAATACACGGGTAAAGTGTCTATCGAAATAGTGTTCTGGTTCATTCACTTATTAAATGTGCAGTGTAATCCTATTTAGGTAGTGAGTGGTTTCTTTTGATCAAGTGTAGCAAGTGAACTAAGTCTTGGTTTACCAAGCATGGCTTCTGTGCCTGATATTAGTGGGTCTATGGACCTAGATGAAAATAACGAGGGCATCGGACCTTTCGCACAGTGGGAGGAAGCCGCACAAATTTTGAAACTTATGTTGCAAAACAGAAAAGTGAAGATAATCCAAAATTTCAAGGCTGTATCCACCAAATTCGTGGAATTTTCTTAATTATAACAAATTATCTGGCTACCTTTCCAAGTTGCGAAAAGTCTGATACAGTGTGTGATATCACAGCAGCCTGTATGAGCACACTAGAACAACTGTATGGTCGACTTCCAGTAAGTACTGGCCTATTCCGACTCTTGCAAAATTAATTGAAGGGCACTGCGACTGACCTTCAGTCTCAGAGCTTTCTTCCGGAGCATGATGTAAGTTCAGATACCGATTCAGAAGAAGAAAGTCCAAAAGATAATTCGGGTAACTCTGTTGCTGCAAATAAAGTAGGTGCACTCAATCCTACTTTACTTCTGAAAACAGCACCTAAAACTAAAGAACCTAAAATTTCTAAAAAACGAAGAAACACAAGTAAAAGTTAAAGCAAAAAAATAACCAAAACTTCAAGTGTTGCTCAAAAAATTTAGTAAAACATACAGGCTCAGGTGAGGTCTCCCACTGTAAGTATATGCGGATGAGCCTTCCAATCCATTTTCAGCACTCGTAGACATTGACATGGAGGCATCAACCTCCGGAACTTCCTCACAAGTGGTTCCACCTGCTATTGCTGGTCCTTCGATTGCTACGGCAATTACTACACCTTCTTCAAATATTGGCTCTGCGGGACAGAGACCCCCACCAATTACTGTAGTGGTCACGGGGATCTGTTCCGCATGAACAAAGAAATTAAAGCACCAATTAGTGGCCATCTTAAAGTTGTTAATATACAAGAAGGTTTACGTTATTACGCAACTACAATGGAGGACTTTTTGATCCTGAGACAGTATTTTAATTCCATACATAGGGAATATTATACGCATCCGACCAGGTAGTGCTTAAGCGGCTACTTTCAGATACTCCCATTATTGAAATTGAAGAGATAATCAAGTCCTTAGGATATCCTCTAAAAAGTGTAAAGCAATTTATTGCGAAAAGAGACAATTTAGATAAGCCATTACCATTTTTCATTTTGGAACTTGAGCGGACAGCTGAGGTTCACCAAATTTACAATCTGAAGCGGCTCTTATATTTCGTCGTATCAGTCGAACCATACAAACCAAGGTCTGGACTTAAGCAATGTCTTAGGTGAGACCCAAATTTGCTGAAGTGCGCAAATTGCGGGGCGAATGGACACCCAGCATCCTATCGTGGCTGCCCTGTATTCCAGGCTGCGCTGGAAAATTATAACAGGGTACCCAAAACCGTTATAACCAAATCAAGAATTATCCAACCTAGGACTTTCACTTCGGTGAAAGTCCATCCTAATGTATCCTTTTCCGAAACCTTACAATCTGGCATCTCTTCACAAACCAAAACGTTGAACAACAATGTTCAAGACCAGAACCAACAACTTCCAGCAGTAGATCTAGGTCAGCATGCTGAGGGTTATCTCCAGGGTATTCAACCAATATTGGCTGAATTACCCACTCCAATGGAGAGATTCCTCTTTATGCATATAATTTTAACCTATTTAATATAGGTTAAAAATAACTGTGAATCACTAAATAAATTTTCGAAATGATCGCACAGTGATATGGTGGCAATTATGCCCTACTTCAAGGCAACTAAAGTAAAGTAATTCCACTACAGGCCTCAGGAGGTCCTTGGGGCAGTAGGAGGTTAAGGCTCCTACTATTTCTGGACAATCGGCACTTGATGTCAGCCGGGTTGTCAGCCCTGCGTGACGGCCGCCTTTACCCCCAGAACAAGCGTCTGGTACTCATTTCCGTTAGAGGCTGAGTCGACCCCAGGGCCATAGTGCCGCCAGAAGGTTTGGATCAGTTTAAAAATCATGACCCCACCGGGACTTGAACCCTCGACCTTCCGGCTTGTAAACTAGATGCCATAATACTATGTGGTGTACATATCCACAGTTTATCATCTGATGCATAGACGCAACAATGAAACCATCTTACTACCATTAGGCTAGGGTTAAGTGAACCACAACCCTATAACGGTAGCCACAAAGGAATTAGACTGCCAAGATTACCCAGTGGGTAACAGCTTGCAGAGCACTGGACGGTCCCAAGTCACCGTCACCATTAGATAGATAGAGATAGTGTAGAATATTAAAGATGATAGTTTTAAGTGTCTCTCCCTACTTATATGAAATGGTTATAGAAATGATAGTAATAATACAATATCGAGTAAATATTTGCTTATATGATCAAAGGAAACGACGAGAATAACATAGATATTTTGGCCGGCCAAACGATTTGAGCTTAAGGCCTCGTAAATGAGAATTTGAAACACTGGTTTGAGCCAACTTGCTCAGTGTTTATTTCTTCCATGTTTTAGAATATTTTTTCTTGACATGAAAACATAAGAAATTCGAGATGAGACTACCAAACGTTTCCATGGAAACAGTTTGCTTAATTAACAGTGGTGTATTCTGGAGTGTTAAACAATGATTACAGAGCCTCTCTGCGGTTGATTATGCAACTCATCAATCACTTTTATGACAGAAGCTGCTAGAGAAAAGAGAAAATAAGTGTAATGGAGGCATCTGGCGTTACAAGCGACTTTACAACGTTTACAGATGTACCTAGATGTTTTAAATGACATAAAGAAAGACAGCAAGTAAAGATCGACGGGTATAAATTCAAATAGCGAGACAGAATCTCTTCAAGTAGACTGGAACTGAATTTTGAAAAATAATCTAAGAATAAGAGAAAACAATGTAAAAATAATAATAATAATAATAATAATAATAATAATAATAAAATAATATATTTAAACTAGACTAATTAAAGGCATAAAGCCTTCTTTTCACTCAACCAGTGAAAAAATATATACATTGATAAAGCGTCACTGCTATAAAGTAAAAATATCCTCTTTAATTTGCTTACTTCTTATAGTAGCTAGCTACCACATGACAGTGAAGACCGAGTTCTCGCTACATACCGTAATAATGGAGAATGTAATATATGCATATATAAGAACGATAAATGTCTGTAATCGAATTGTCCGGTGGTGTAATAGTACTGGAGTACCAACCCAGAGGTTCCAGTTCAAATCCCGTCCAGGCATTTATTTTCTTATCATGTCGTATATATATATATATTATATATATATAACCATCCGGTATCATGTCAGCTGCCGTCGTCTACTGGAAACCAAACGCCAATTCCTCTCTGTCCACTCATAGATCTTCCTCAAATTTTGTGATAATTATAGCCGCTTGCACACCTTCTATACAGGTTTTCTTTGGTCTTCCTTCTTCCTCCTTTCCATTTTGATCCATTCTATAATAATTTTAGGCAATCGTGGCATTAATTTGACATAGCTATACCACTGTAATATATTCTTTTCTATAATGTCTATGATGTCCGGCTCTTCTTGTACATCCATAATTTCCATTATATCTGTATTTCATATTCTATCCATTCTAGATTTTCCAGCTGATCTTAAATTATCCATTTCTGTACTTAAAATTATTTTCATTTCCCTGGTAAGAATTTGCGAAACTTGAGCACCATATGTTAAAATGCTCTCAACTATGGTTTCATATATTTTTAATTTTCTATTTTCTGTAAAAAATTTGCTCCACCAAACAGCGTTTAAAGCATTTATCGCTTCTTTTGTTTGTGTATGTCTATTTTAATTTATATTGTGTTATCACCTGAATGGTCTAATTTTGTTCCTAAATAAGCGAATTCAATACTAGGTGTTAGTTCTTCTCCGTTGTTCAAATTTATATTTTCCATTTCTTCTCCTATACACAGATATTTAGTATTCTCTACATTTATATAAAGTCCCCATTTTTCGCATTCTTCTTTTAGTTGTCTTACCATATATATGTGTGAATAAAAGGGAGATTAAAACAAATCAAATTATTACTAATAAACAAACTAGTAAATAGCATATAATTAATTTACATATGAATCAATTACTAAAGAAAGATTGCATTTTCTATTAAAGGAAACTGATATTGGGCAGTCCCTAACCTCTTGTGATTGTGTGTTTTAGAATATAGCAGTGTGTGGGGCATATGAATTAAAATAGTAAAATATTGTGTGATTTGGGATTCAAGTGTTAGCAGATTTTGGTACGATTGTGTACTGAAATTGTGATTAAATTATATATGTCATAAGATACAAAGTTTCTGATCGGAAGTCAAATATACTAAAAAAGGCTATGTTAGATAAATAATGATTATGTTTTAGCTTCCTATTCACTAAATTGAAATATAGAAGAATAATCACATTACATCAAGTAGAAGAGTAGAAGAGGCGAAAACGAGAATATAATAGCTTTGTTTAGTGATACGTAGAATTTTGAATTGCAGGATAAGAAAATAATTTTTCTGTTATCATCGAGGTAAATCCAACATAGTTCGCAAAACAATGAATTTATTCACAGAAAAATAAAAATTGGCATTTGTAGCGCGAGGGAAAAAGCAGTTGCAAGTAAAACTGATAAAAAATAAACAGTTTTAACGCATTTATACATTAAACATTCCAGGATACAACTTACATATACAGTAAAACTTCTTTAATCCGGAACGTGAATAATGCGGAAATCTGTCCAATGTGAACATATGTAATGGTCTCGGCGAAATAGTAGTAATTTTACGTGTATTTATTCTGCATAAAAGGAATCTGTCCAACGCGGGAACGGAAGAATATTTGTATACAATCCATGAAAGAAAATCTTATAAAGCGGAATGACAGACAAGAGAAATAAATTAGTTTCCACTTCATTGAATAGTCTACCTGTAAGACCAAAAAACAATAAGGAATGATTCCTGTCGCTAGGTGAATTCTACCTGTACCTGAAATTTTCTTTCGGTATCACTGCACACCCATTATGAGTATATATACAGGTACAGTACCTGTCTTACAAATAACCATTGCACTGTAAAATCTGAAATTATTTTCAGCTCTGAGACCGACCTTTCACAGGTAGCGTCCTGAATTAATGGAATAAAGATGGCTAAAACGTATGTTTCATTGTCATTAATACGAAAAAGTGAAAGTGATTGAAGATATAAGAACTCAGTGCCCGAAATAATGACGAAATTTAAATATAAAAAAACTCAAGCTTATGAGACTTTAAAACGCAAAGAAGAAATGATGAATGAATGGATGCAAGGAAATGGTCAAAAGAAGAGAAAGCTTAAAAATGTCAACGAAATATTGTGGGAGTGTTTTACAAGTGCACGATCAAAAAATCTCCAAAATTCCTGATCGATGCTCCAAAGTCAAATTTTAGCTGTTGCTAAATCCTTAGTAAATAACGATTTCAAGGCATCGTCTGGTTGGCTGGACAGTTTTAAAAGACGGCAGCATGTAGTGTTGAATGAAATATGCGGGGAATCAAAGGATGTGGACAAAAGTGTAGTTAGTGAGCGGAAACCGAAACTGCATACTTTAATTTCAGGATACGCGCCTAAGAGACATTTTAGCAATGACAAAACGGAACTGTCTTCTTTTTTGCGCGTTACAGGCGAAGTCGCTCGTACATACTGTATTTTACTTTTCAACGGCAGCAAAATACGTAAAAAAGACATATACGGTACTCTATAATCTACGATTATTAATAAGACTTAGTTTTTTATAATGCGGAAACTTGTCCAATGCGGAAAATATTGGTCCCATGCAATTACGCTTTGAGCAAGTTTTACTGTATCTGAATTACGTATATAGGAGTTTAATGTCTTTATACAATTTAACATCCTGGATACATCTTATATCTTAAATATCTGGGTATGACACCCAAATTTTCATAATTTACAAAGATTAACCCTTAAATTAGCAAAACACGTGTTTATCGTGTCAGTTATTTGTGGCGGACCGCTCTGAACGCGAAATGGTGCGTAACTGTTATTATTAAGTATATTGTGATATGCCAACAACAAAAAAATCTCTTCTCGTTAGTTTTCATCTGCTTTTAATAAAATTATTAAACGAGTCAAACCAATTGATGTATCTTTTAGGGTACATTTTTAATTTAAGGGTTAAAAACAATTATTAACGATTCTAATATTTTCATGTTCAATGACATTCAAGAATACGTGTGTCATACAAACTACTTGCATGACCATTATTACCCGATGGATATAAGGCATTGACGATAAGTAGACAGAAAAAAAGAAAAAAAAGATGTTTACCAACTGAATTATATATTCATGTGGAAGTCTGCAGGTTACTCTTTACTGGAATATCTACGAAATCAAGACAATTCTAGAATAATTGAAATGTTACCCCATTATCCATAACAATAATTAATATAGGCATGAGTGTACTGAATGAGTGCCGAAACAAATTCTGACACATATTCCTAAAGGACTTCGAATTTTAAGAGGACATATTAGAAGCCCTGGAACGAGACTGTAACTGAGTCACTACGATCTAAATTCCTTTTGAGGAGAGAGGGGAAAAAATTAATCTATTAAAATAACTCATTATTAGAAATAGTTTATCAAACCTGCTGAAAAATTATAGAGGAAGTGGTATGCAAACAATTTTTAATATTTATCATAAGTAATATACACTGTGTACACCGAAACATCACATGGTTATAACCAAGTATAGTGTCGCAGACAGCTGAAGGGTTTATACGAAACTGGTCTCATTAGAAAGAGAAACTCAATTTTAGTACGTACTTCAAAGACACTCGATGAGAATATATAACCTTTAAATTGGGGGATTAAAAATAACTGCTGGGTAGCTGTACGCACAGACATTTGAGGACTACGTACATCCTTTAAAACACGATGGCGCAACTCTTGATGGTGGAAAGTTGAAGTTTTGAAAAGCGATTCTCACTAGTAAGTTGTTAAGTGTGCTGTCTTCTTTGAGGTCAAATTCAGCGACGTAAGTCTCTCTTCATGCAGTGATCGCTTCAGTAGAGCAGTCGGTAAGATACTCTTTTGAGACAAAGCAGGCCAAGGTTCGATCCTGGTCAGGATTTTTTAATATCATTGTTAATATACATAATTCCTACATGTTACGCTATATAAATAAATTTGTATGTATCGATAAATACATAAAATATAGGAAACAGTTTATATAATAGAAAATTAATAACGATTGTAAGGTCTCATTACTTTATTTACAAAACACAGGCACAACAAAATTGCATATTTCCACTACTAATACAAAAACGCGTCTGATTAATTTAAATTAAGCCAAGTTAATATCTAATTTCATTATACAAACAAGTCCTGGAGCATTGAATCGATTCATACAGACAGTTTTAGCAGAGACGTTTGTGGTCTCGTGGAAGGAGCTTCTGTTTCCCATTCATGAGGTCGCGCGTTCGATCCCGCTACCATGCTTTTTTTTCTCTCTATCGTTCTTATTCCAATTAAGTTTCTTTGTTTTGTTTTATTTACAGCATTTAACGCACTACTTATTTACGCGAAATTATATCCTATTGCACGACACCCAATGAAATAATATAACTTATTTTAGTTTCTAAAATTGTTGTATACTTGTGAACCAAAGAGCTGAACTCTGATCATGCGCAGAAGCTTCGTTCTGGGACTTGAAAATGATCTGGTACACCATCAATTATTTCAGAAGTTGTACAAACGACTAACGCACTTGTTCTACATTTTTCGCACTCACAGGCCGTTTCCCGAAATGACATTTTCTTTCATCACACATGTATCCACGGCATACAAAATCTTCATACCAATTCAGACTCGTTTTGCCATGATGAAAATACAGTCTACGCACACTGCACGCTAATTACGATCCGTGTACTGTAGTATTTCAATACATATCATCTATATATCTTTGATTCGCCGTAACCCTCTAAATCTTTCACAACTCACTCACATTTCAAAATTAAACATGTGTAACATATGTTTGTCCTGTTTTATATGACTATTATTGTATTTTTTTTTGTATTCATATGTAATATATGCTTGTTCTGGTGAGTGGAAGAGAAGGCCACATGGCCTTAACTCCACCAGGCTAAATAAATAAATAAATAAATAAATAAATAAAAACATCATACCTTTTTAACACATCTTTATCTCTAACAATACCTTAATGGCAAGCGAAATAGCGGGAATCAGGGCTTTAGCTTCTTTTTTCTCGTGCTGCCATCTATTTATCTACAAACATATCAATTATAAATTCTTCTAGTTTCTCTTTGTAATGACACCAGTTTCGTATAAATCCATTAAATGACTGCGACAATATAACAGGTTGAAACTACCGGATGTTTCTGTGACGTACTGTATTACAGAAATAAAAAAAAGTAACGTAAACACTTTAAAATTCCGACCTTCTTCGGAAACTGTAAACACATTATTCAATATCACGGTTATGCTAAACTTAAAGATTTCGAATAAACCAATTATGGTTATCATCAGAGACCGGACGTTTAGGCAGGCAAAAAAGGGATTATAAATATCTAAAATAGGCAGGCAAAAAAGCGATTATAAATACCTGAAATAGGCAGGCAAAAAGGCATTATAAATACAGTAGCTGAAGTAGGCAATGAAAGGCAAGTAAAATCATATTTTGCATATGAATATTTTACCATCAGTATAACATACATCGGATCTAAAAAAATTAACGAACTTTGGTCTTTACTGCAATTTGGCAAATTGCTGCTAGCTACAACAATGTTGCAATGAAAGAAATGAAGTTAGACCCGCACTCAATGTTGATTTTTCAAATAAATACAAACGGTAATTAAAACACTTCCTTTTATTTATTTGTTTTTTTTTTTTTTTTTTTTTTGCACGGCAGCCCTTAATGTTGTAACGATAATAATTACGAACTGACTGAAAGACAATAATATACATTCGCTAAATTCACTTTCATTGTAACGGTTATATAAATAAATTAAAATATACCTAGAGGCAATTTTTAATAATAAATTAATAAATAGTATAAAAATAATCAAATAAAGGCAATAAAAAGCATGTATATCGTACATTAGACATTTATATTTAAAATGGCAGAAAAAAGGCAACGTTATAGAGCGGCGTTTCAATCACAAAAGTTATAATTAGTATAGATTCACTTAAAAATTGAAAATAAATTTGACACATTTAAAAAGACATTCTACCAAAGTTCCGGTCTCTGGTATCACGTTACCTTACTTCATTTTCCACTTTTTAACAGACTAAAGCCATTACTGTCAGTTGATTGTACGAGCAATGATTGTGAATCCTTAGATGAAATATTTTTAAAATTGAATATTTAATTACTGCATGCTCCGTTACCTGGCGTTAATTTAATATCATTTATAGTTTTATTAATATACGTTCATTGATTATTGTTTAATATGAATGTGGATGGAATAAAATATACTTTATAGATAGCCAAATATTATACTCTTTATGAATTTTGAAATGTTCCTGATGTGAGATTTTATGAGATTGCTTTACCACTGACCAGTTTGTAGTTTTAAGGACTGCTCCAATCAATATATCTCAATCTTCAGTTATTACTTTACAGCCACACTTAATAGTGTCTGCCGCGGTGGTCTACTGATTACGTTCCTTCCTTTTGTCCATGTATTTATTAAATAGTTTTAAGCTGAAAACCCACGTGGTACTTCAATTTTATTTCCCTTCTAAAAATAGGATAGAATAGATTTACTTACCCTGGTGGAGTTAACGCCATGTGGCCTTCTCTTCCAGGACAAACACATGTTACATTTAAATACAAAAAATTACAATAATAGTACATATTAACAATTATATGTTAAACTAAATAATAGTGAGATGTCTAATAATACAATAAAATTAAATACAATTAAAATTAAACTAATGAAAGAATGTATACAGAAAGGAATAACAGCTCGAAACAACTATACATAAAAAGAAAGAAGAAAATACAAAGAAAGTAAGAAACTATAATCAATTAATCTATCGCTTATTATACAAGCATTATTTAAATATATTGGCAAATCTTAAAACCATTTTTATTAAATAATGAAAAATCAAATGATTAATTATTAAAAAGTAATATTAGTGAGTTGATTTTGTTAATAATTTTATTTTCAATTTATTTCTAAAAGATGGTAAAGTTTGGGAGAGTCTGACATAGGTTGGAAGGGAATTCCATGTTCCAGCAAGAGAAACCGTAAAATATTTCGAATAATAGATAATGTGATGAGGAGGGATATAAAGGACAATGTGCTGAAGAGATCGGGTATCTAATTTATGTGTATCAGAGAGTCTAGTGAAGCGGTGTGATAAATAATTAGGTAATGATGTGTGCAATACTTTAAAATGAAGACATAGTGAATGGATGGTTCTATGATATTGTAGCCGAAGCCATGGCAATTGTTTGAGGGATGGTGTAACGTGACCAAATCTGCATATACCCGAAATAAAAAACGTATGCAAGAATTATGAACACGTTGAATCAAAATGGGGCGTTGCAAATGTTTCTACTAACATTTTCCTTAGAGCAAACGGTAAACAATTTCTTATACGATTTGATGAGTGTATTATTGAGAAGATTGTTTTGCAAATGTTATTTGTTTATCATCATCCTCCATGCAAGTATTAGGCCGTGTAGCCTGTTACGGTCTCAAAGAGGAATTTTCCATCCAGCGCTTTTTTGGACGTCCCAGCCATCTTTTGCCTTTGGGGCAGTAGCGAAGCACAGTTTTTAAATTCTATGAGATGACGTTCGTTGGAGATGGGCTACCCAGTTCTTCTGGTAATTTTATATATGGTGAAGAATGGGTTCTACATCCAACTCTTCCATAATTTCCTCATTTATTTTATGGTCCCACTTTGTGTAGCCTGCTGTACGGCGCATAAATCGCATATCATTTGCTGTTATTCGGCTTTCATCTATTCTTCGTGTTGTCCATGCTTCACTACCATATCTGAATACTGGTCTTTCGAGAACCTTATAAAGCCGTAATCTTATGCTCTTCTGTACTAAAGATGGTTTCATTAAACTGTTAATTATCCCCGTTGTTTTTGTAAAATTTGTGATTTTCTTTGATATATCAGCTTCATCTTGAAATGTTAAATTACAACCCAAATAATTAAATTCGTTTACTCCTTCTAAAAGTTCATCATCCAAAACACTTTTGCTAGGTATAGGGTATTCCCCACAAAAGGCCATCACTTTGGTTTTCTTTGTATTGATTTCCATACTGTACCTTTCTGCAATTATATTAAAATTGTGTATAGAATACTGATGGTCTGTTTCCCTTGGAGCTATTAATACCAAATCATCTGCGAAAGCAGATATTCAATTTTATGGTTTCTATTAATTAGGATAGAACCGTGTCTCATTTGTCGCCAATCTTGCAGTATTCTATCGATGTATATGATAAAGAGCAAGGGCGAGAGGCCACATCCTTGTCTTACGCCGCTATTAATTTCGGTCCATTCTCTTTGTGTGTTATTGATTCGAACTGAAATCAAATTTGTTTTATAGATATTGTATAAATTTAAAATATGCTGTTTTGGTAGATTGTTGTCAGCTAAAATTGCCAACAGTTTATTCCTATTGATTTTGTTGAAGCCATTTTTGAAGTCCACAGAAGCTAAATGTGTTTCTACATTGAACTCCCTGTGTTTTTCTATTAATAATTTCATGGAGAAATAGCCATCACAGCAGGATCGACCTTTACGAAAGCCATTCTGTTCTTCGCTGAGGAGGCTGTTAAGATATTTGTATAATATGTTCATAATTATATTGGCTTAAATGTTATATCCAGTATGAAAATTATGGAAAGTGTTAACACTAAAAAAATAAATCCAACACTGCTTGAAGCAATTAAAAAACTATATTCAGAATCATATGTGCAAGTAAAAATGGGAAAGTACTTGTCTAAAGGTTTTCAAACAAATAAAGTATTACGACAGTGATGCTTTATATCTCCAACATTATATAAGATATATTCTGAAAAGCAATTGAAGAATGGAAAAAGAAATGTAAACCGATGAGAATACCACTAGATGATAATTCAACAATATATACACACCAGTTTGCAGATGGCCAATTGATATTGGCTCAAGAATTTGAAGATATAGAATACCTCATTAGAAAATTAATACAAGAATATAGTTTATGGGGTTTAAAGATCAATATGGATAAATCTAGATATATGTAAATAGGGGATCTTCCTCAAGATTTAATACTAGAAGAATATTTAGGGACAATTAAACACACTGAAGAATATAAGTATTTGGGAATTAAAATTACTAAAGATGGAAAACAAGAAACAGAGATACGAAACAGGATCAATATAGGAAAGTATGCTATATCTGCCCTAAATGGAATAGTATGGGAAAAACATATCTTCAAATAAACAAAAAAAAACTATTTTTAATACAATAATCAGAAGAATTATTACCTATGGAGCTGATGTGTGGGCTTTAAATGCATAAATGAAAAAAAAATGCTCGCCACTGAAATGGACTACTGGAGACGTGCTGCAAGAATGTCCAGGAAGGATACAATCAGAAATCCATATATAAAAGAAAAAATGCAGGTACAATATTCAATATTAGATTTTATAAAGAAGAAACAATTAAATTGGTACGGACACATTAGAAGAATGGATGAAGGAAGACTACCTTAGGTAATCAAGGGTTGGGAACCACAGGGAAGGACAAAGAAGGGTAGACCAACTAATACGTGGATTCATGGAATCAATGAAACTAGGAGGGAATGGGAAGTAGAAGAAGATATATGGATGGACAGGAATGAAAAAATGTGTTGAAACAAATGTGTAGTTAACTGTGAACATGGGTACCGGAAAAAATTTATATTCATTGCAAAAGCCGGAATAATAAAAAAAAATACTAAGCTGATGCCTCTGTAATTTTCACAGTTTTTCTTGGCTCCTTTTTTAAATATTGGTATTACAATAGATTTTGTCCAACTTACAGGAATGTCTCTCCCTTCCGATAGTTTATTTAAGAATGTTTTTATTTGTTTATTCCAATTTAATTTTTTTCCATAAATACTCCTAGATTTTTTTACTGTCTCACCATAAGGGATTTAAACCCCATTAAGTGACATATGTAATACTGTATTTGTGTTAAACGAGGACAACAATCTCTGATGACTCATAATGATTGCTCGTGACTTTCTAGGATTTAATTGAAATCCATATTTCTCTGTCCATGCCGTTAGCGAGTCAAGGTCCTCATTAATTTTGATTACCGCGTTATTTAAAGAATATTTGTCTGATTGAAAGTAGATCTTCATGTCGTTCGGAAATAAATTATGTTTGCAACGTTTTAGGGAGTTAGATATGTCAATTGTATAGATCGAAAAAAAGGAATGGGCCGAGCATCGAACCCTATGGAACTCCAGAACGCACGCACAGGAATGTTTCGCACTCAAATATCCATCCATCCGGGCGGGGCTTGAACCCAACGGACCTTGGAATAAGAGGCGAACATGGAAGTACTAGTGCATCAGGACAGATATAAATTCAATTTAGAAGTCATCGATATTACACAATGACAAAATAGGAATAGATTAAGTTTGTTAAGTGAATTTGCTAAGTGGTAGGAAATATGACGTGTAATACATCATACTGACGTGAAAACCAGGCACATATTTTATCGAAAATTCAAATGTGAGCCTGCATTTTACGCTATTTCATCAGAATGAAGTGAGTCCAGCAATGACAGCGCTCATGACAGTCAGAAAGTGAATGGAAATGTGATGTCTGCCAGTACTGTATTGTACACTCACAGAAATTAATATTTATTGGATATGACATCACCTGTAGACATTACACGTAAGAAAGAAGGGCGTTTATACAGGTATGCCGCGTTACTTATTTATATAGAATATACGAATAAAATCACAGAAAACGGAATATATCTAATACGAATGCCATTACCATAGAGGGTATGATTAATTTATTTAATCATTTAATTTTATAAAAAAATTCATGTTTTCACTAATAACTAAATGTAAATACAATTACCAGGTTGAGAAACCAACTGTAACTGCTGCGGAACTATACATGTTGACCATATGTCGTCTTTGATGGTTGGATGATCGTCCACACTGTGATTAAAATGTGGATGTGGGCCAGCATTCAGCGGCCTTTAAGACCTATCGGGTTAGGGAGTTGTAGTAAATACAGTCCAGAAACTAGATCAGACGTGTCAGTTTAGAACTACAAGAGAATTATAAATGTAATGCCATATTATTTAGTAAAAGTCGGGATAGGAACGCTTTACGAATATAAGAGCATTTCTACTTAAAATTGCAACATTAGAAGATGATGAAATTTCGGCTACCTTTTCGGCGTTTCTAACCTGTTTTTACAAAAATAGTGTACATTTAGATTTAGATTTTTAGATTTATTTATTTAGCCTGGTGGAGTTAAGGTCATGTGGCCTTCTCTTCCACTCACCAGGGCAAACATATATTACATATCAGAATATAACAATCACAATGAACTCTAATATTAAATACTAAATAAAAATTTGATCAAAAAGATAATATCTATTATATTACAATCTATAACGCAAATAGTTAATGTTAGTTAAAATTAAGACTAAAACTAATAATAAAATGTATACAATCAAGACATATTAAATTGTCCCTGTCTAATGTATATATAAAACAAAGAAAAATAATGTGATATAGAAAACTAATTTTACGTTTGTACAATATTTAAAACAAAACAAAAGAAAATATTTGTTAATCTTAATATTATTTTCATAGATAATTAAATTTATTAATTGTTAAAAGAATACTATCAGTGAGGTGTATAAGTTAGTTTGTTATTAAATAATTCTTTAAATTGTTTTTGAAGGATGTTATAGTTTGACAGTCTATGATATAGGGCGGAAAGGAATTCCGTGTTTTGGTAAGTGAGACCGTAAAAGATAATGAATAATATACAGTGTGATGAGGAGGGATATAAAGGACAATGTGCTGATGGGATCGAGTGTCAAGATTATGTGTGTCGAATAGTCTGATGAAGTGGCGTGATAAATAATTAGGCGATGATGTGTGAAGGATTTTATAGAGAAGGGATAGTGAATGGACAGTTCTACGATCTCTTAGACGAAGCCACGATAATAGTTCCAGGGACGGTGTAACATGGTCAAATTTGCGAATACCACAAATAAAACGTGCGCAAGAATTATGAACACGTTAAAGTCTTTGAGTGTAAATAATATTTAAGTCTGTAAAAAGAGTGTCACAATAATCAAAATGGGGCATTGCAAGTCTTTCTACTAACATATTCCTTAGAGCGAATGGCAGACAATTCCTTACGCGATTTAATGAATGTATTATTGAGAAGACTGTTTTGCATGTATGGTTTATTTGTGTATTCCAATTTAAGTTGTAGTCAATAAATACTCCTAGAATTTATATTGTCTCACTATAAGGATTTGAACTCCAGTTAGTGACACATGCGAGACTGTGTTTAGGTTAATTGTCGATAATAGTCTCTGGTGACCCATAATGATTAGTTGTGACTTTCTAGGATTTAATTGCAGTCATTATTTAACTGTCCAAGTCATTAGTGAGTCAAGATCCTCGTTAATTTTGGCAACAGCGTCATTTAGAGAATATTTATCTGTGTGGATGTAGATTTACATGTCGTCTGCAAATAAATTATGTTTGCAATGCTTTAGGGAGTTAGATATGTCATTTATGTAGATTGAAAAAAGTAAAGGTCCCAAGCACCGAACCCTGTGGAATCCCAGCTTTACAGAAGGACCAAGAAGAACATAATGCATGATTTCCTACAACAGATTGCTGGCGCTCATGAAGGTGGGAATTGAACCATTGCGTGGCACTATCAGAGAGTAAGAGGTTTTTTAGTTTATGCAACAATAAGTCCAAGTCTACCGTGTCGAATGCTTTACTAAAGTCCAGTAATGTAAGAATGGTAAGTTTTCGATTATCAGCAGCTTCCCGTATGTCTTCGCAAATATTTAGTAGAGCAGTATTTGTATTGTGTCCTGTCCTGAAGCCGGACTGAAATTGATCTAGAAGGTTGTGTTCATTTAGGTAGTCAGTCAGTTGTTTATGGACTAATCGTTCAAGAGCTTTTGAAAGGGTAGGTAAAATGCTAATGGGTCGAAAGTCGTTCGGAGTTAAGGGCATTTTAACTTCAGGCAGTGGGCGTACGAGGGCTTGTTTCCACAATGAGGGATATGTAGAAGTTTGTAGTGAGGAGTTAAAAATATGAGTTATAATAGGTAGTATAGCGTCGATTATTTTATTCAGTAAAGTAATATTTATACGGTCAGTTCCTTCTGCTTTGGTTTTTATTCGTATAATGGCTTTCTTTACGTCGTAATCTGTAACATATGAGAAGTGGAAATGTTCTCTGTCGGGTTGATTTGTCAGTGATTATTAATTCATTGTTTGTTCTTTATCCTTTGGAGTAGTAGTTATACCTGTGAAGTGATTGTCTACCTAATTTGTCTACCTGCGTGTCTTTTCTCCCTATTCCCATTCTATTCACGTTTTTCCAAATTTCTGAAGTATTGGTATCTGTTAGGCTGTATAAATGTCTAAGTTTGGCGTTTCTTATAGCTTGATTTGTCTTGTTACGTAACTGTTTATATTGATTGATATTTGTGTCTGTTTTGTCGAGTCTATAATTCTTATGTGCTGCGCCTCTATCAGCCATCAAGTTACGAATTGAAAGAGTCGTCCAGGGTGCAGGGCCTCGTTTCACGAGTTTAGTTTTTAGTGGGGCATGTCTGTTGTATAATTGTAGTATAAAGTCATTTAGTGCTTCAACTTTTTCATCTACAGAATGCAGCGTCCATATTGAATGCCACGGCATCTGCATAGCTTCTTCAATTAGGGCTGCGTTGTCTATATGTGTTAAGTCTCTATACGTAATACTCTTTCGAGTCGGTTTAGGGCAGTGCAGCGAATATGCTAAGAATATAATATCATGTGCTGATATTCCCGGGGCTGGCAGTTGCCCGTGAGTAAGTACTCTGTCTGGATTATTAGTTGCAATTAAGTCAAGTAACGTCTCAAAGTGATGAGTGTGATGTGTAGGCCGTAGGGGTAGGAGAGTCATATCACAAGCCTGGAACGTAGCCATCAGTTGTTGTGTATGTCTGTTATCAGTGTCTAGTACATTTATATTAAAGTCGTCCATAACGATAACGTGTTCATATTGTATTCGCGCGTTTTGTAAAGTGGACTCTATTTCAGCGATAGCTTTTATTTTAGGAGGTTGACATACTACACAGAGAAGACATTTTTGGAAACTCACAAGTATTTTTATGAACGTAATTTCAGTAGATGGTTCGTTATTAGATAAATACAAAATTTTAGGAGTAAGGTCCTTTCTAACGAAGGCTCCAATACTGCCCCCGCGACTGTAAACACGACCATGTCTAAGAAAAGCATAACCGTTCCATGTCAATTAAAGAAGAGGTAATGTTGGGATTTAGCCACGTTTCAGATATGAGAAGAGCATGGATATTCAAAGAGAAGAAAATTGTTCTGATTTCATCTATATGTGCAGTAATACTTTGAGCATAGAAATGGACTACCTGCAAGGAATTAGGGTATGGGGATAAAGCTGTTTCTAAATCATCCCTTGAAGTAGTGGGGCAAGAAGGGGTGTGGGAAGGTTATTGTCCTTTAGCTTGTCAGAGACTGTCAAAAGAAAATCATTATGTAAACGAAAAATGGTCGTAAAATATTTCAAGAAAATTACAAACTATAATTGATATCACGTCACTAAAAATATCTTAATTTTATATACTATTAATAAAATGTTAAAAGTGATAACTTTCGGTTATTCACTAGCCGAGTTCGCACGCCCGGAGAATAATACGTTTGTTGTCTCCTTCTTTAACATGGATTGCACTGTCAATTGTCCACAAATTTGTTACACCATATTTGGAGATGCATTCTTTTAATAGTTTATATCTCATTTGAGTTAAGTCTTCCCTTAATGTAACACCACTGCCTTTCAGTTGTTTTTTGTTTTGGAAAACCTCTCTCCTTTTCCTATAGCTTACGAATTTGACGATAACCGACCGAGGCCGGTCCGCCTTTCTCCCCACACGATGGCTCCTATCAATATCACTTGTTTCTAATTTAATACCTATTTTAGACGCCACATCAATAGCTATTTTATCCGTGTCTTCAGCATCCTTTTGAGGGATGCCAAAGATACGTAAACATTGGCGGCGTTGGTACTGTTCAAGGGAATCAGTTTTTTCGCACAACAGTTGTTCTAGTTTTATTATTTTTGCGTCTCTTTCCTGTAATGACAGCTCCAACTGTCTAATGACCTCAGTGTTCCGATCTATGGTTGTTTTCAACTCACTTACTATCGTCTCACGCACCGAGTCCTTTAGTAGCTGCAACATGGTGGGGTCCCTCAAACATTCCTGCATCACACGCTTTGTCACTTCTTCTTTATTCTCGTCGGAATTCTTTGTTTTGCGTGGCGCCATTATATACAGAATAAATGTACACACAAATTAATTCAAAATATCCGATACTACCTGTAAAACACAAATAATGACCTGCTGAAAACTGTGCAAAATCACGAGCGACCAGTATATTCACTACTCACTGTCCGCCATGACACTATGTCTCATCTGAGATTTGAACCCACGATTTCCAAATTTAAGTTCTGACGAACTAACTAATTACGCTACTCAGATGATCCAAGCGCAGACACAAATTTCTCCCTACCGTATTTGAAATCCCATATACCTGCAGTAGTGAACATTATAACAGGTTGTTTTTACTAAGAATTGATTTATTTATACCGTGACATACCTGCTAATTACGAACATAACATTGAAATTAATTTACGGCAATATATTCGCATATCCCAATTAACACAACCAAAGAGAAAAAATAATCTACGAACCGTGTTTTGAATTCAAGATCTCAAACTTTTCGCTCTGGCACAGTATTCAGACAATCCAGGAGTAGACATAAATTTATTCTTATCTGTTTTCCCCGTAAGGAACTGTTTCTCATTACAGCAGCTTGGTTCTACTAAGAAGCCGTTGTAATAGAATTTATTCTGTGCCATAATCAGCTAATTACGAATATAATACTGAAATTGATGTACTTAGAGAACCTATTCGCATGCAATGCAACAAAAGAGAAAAATAAGTTGAAAATAAATTGTTTTCAAAGAAATACGCGTTAGAGCGACGCCATCCCTCCGTCCTCTTTCGGTCTTTGTTGAGCAATACAACTCACTGGTTTCTCTTTAAATCTCAAGAAGTTTTAATGTCACAATAGTGACAATATATGTTAAGAAAGGAAAGTTTAGATAATAGCACAAACAAAGAAAATATAAGAGCATTATGGATTCATTTCCTTAAATGTTTATTATTTCTTTATTTAATCTTTCGAATTTTTAGGGTGAGCCTTATTTTCGGCCCAGTACGTTAGTCAGATAAATCTTAAGGAAATGTATTATTATTATTATTATTATTATTAGTATTATTATTATTAGTATTAGTATTATTATTATTATTATTATTACTATTATTATAAAAATTATGTATTAGGTGAGAGGTTGATTTCCGATTGATTGAGGGTCTTTCCACTTTTCAGCGGTTGCCCTTTTACCAGCCGGCTGCTGGCCCTTCACATCCACATGTGTCAATCACAGAGGTAGATGATCAACAGCCAGTATAGGGGTGACATGTGGTTAGCATGTCGAGTCCCCCAGCCGTTACAGCTGGTTCCTCAACCTGGAGCCGCTACTTATTGTAGCTACCCAATTGCCTCACGATGCTGGGTGGGCACCGGTCCCATACTGGCCGAAATACCATAAGAACATTTCTTCCCTCATGGAGACTCGAACCAGCGCAAGTCCCGTAGCTCTGCGCCAAGGCTTCCTACTTTAACCGCTCGGCTACGGCGCGGGTGAGAGGTTAAAACAAATTAATGAATGGAAAAATTGTTATTATAATCATTATCATAATAATTATTAATATTTGCTATCATGTATCATGAGCACTCCAGTCTTCCCACCTTCTCTCAAAAAAAGTTATAACTGAAAATACATTTAACAGTTAAACTACCTGTTATATTAAATAGATGAGAAATATGATCTCTTACTTTTAAAGATGGAGAATAAGATGACCAGTATTTGAGAATAAAGTTCTCATCAAAATGTTTGGACCAAAGAGAGACGAACATACATGTGAATGAAGAAGACGACCTAATAGTGAACTACATGATATTTATAGGAAACAAGATGTAACAAGGTGGCACGAATGGGGAGTGAATGAGGGTCATCTTGTAGGAAAACCAGAATAAACACTTCCCATGATTTAAGGTGACAAATTATACAAAACATGTTTAGTAAACATAAGCTCAGGAAGGAGAGCTTTATATCCGAGCAGCCATGAACCTTTGGATTCGAGAGTGTCAGTGAATTTATTATTATTATTATTATTAATATTATTATTATTATTTATTATTATTAATATTATTATTATTATTATTAAATTATATGAAGGGCGAGAGGAATGAAAGAGGGATGAGAAATTATTGTAGGAAAACCAAAGACTACCAGAGTTAGGCCTAGAATGAGATAGGAGAGTAATACTAACCAAGATTTCAGGGAGTTAAATTATACAGGGAATGATGGAATCAGCTCAGGATAGGGATGTATGGAAACTTCATGCAGGAAAACCAGAATTGATACTTCCATGATTTGAGGTGACAAATTATACAACATATGTTTAGAAAACAAACTAAGGAAGGGAAATGACAGCTTATGTCTGCGCGACATGAACCTGCAGGTTCGAGAGCTATTATTATTTTAGGCATAGAAAGCTACATAATTTCTGTTAATTTGAAAACAATATATTTTTTTAATTACGGACAAACCGTCCTATGTTTAATTAACATAAATTCTTCTGTATATGCTACAACTTCTTAATATAAAGTAGGCCTAATGACCTTCCTAAAATCGCTTTCTCCATTTCCCTCTACCTTGGATTATACCTTTTAATTTAAGACTCTTCTTTATTTTAATTACGTCATCTATCTACCTCAGTTTGGATATTGTTTAAGTTTTCATAATAAAGTTTCTTTGCTATGCTGTCATCAATTATTGTGTGTCGTGTCCAAACTAACATCAATGATAAGGTTTTTTTACTTTTTTTAAGTTTATATTTATTCGATTAGCCTCAGTCTTCTAGGGGTTAAGTCGTTGCCTTGGTTTCGAAATTGATTTTTTATGATGGAAAATGAAAGGAGTAGTCTTCCGGGATGGACTTGAAGTATGGGCCGCATAAAGATTTTCGTAAAATTCCTCAATACTATACCAGAGCCTCTGAGGAAAATTAATCGGGCTTTGACATACAATCAATACCTTAGTTGTGTACTAGCTGTCACTTTGAAATTTTGAGCTAATCATTTTTCATTCGCTGATATCTGTAGGGAAATGAGAATAACGAATTTTGCTTAATATTCTTTCAAGTATCAAACTTTTTTTTAATGAATTAATTTACTCGTATTAATCTAGGTTCACAGTTATGTAAGTTACTACTGGTTTTAGTAGTAACATGTACAATTTGATAATAATTCACTTTTATTTGGTACAAAATTTACAAATGTAAAGTGATCTTTCTAGAAACTTAGGAGACCAATGGGTTGGTAAGGGTTTAAGGCTCTCCCTTTCTACAGATTCGACGAAAGATGTCATCCGTGTTGTCAGGCCTGCGTAACGGTCGGCGTTACCCCAGAACATATGCCTAGTACAAATTTCCGTTGGAGAGTGAGTCGAACCCAGTTCCACGGTGTCACCAGAAGGTTTAAATATGTTTAAATTGCTCATTCCATCGCGACTCAAACACTTTCTTTCCGGCGTCTTGCGTACGGTATTGACTACACTGCTGCCTAATTAATTAAATAATATTATGCATTTTTTAAAATTTAATAATATGTTATTCTAGCTCTTAGGTTGTTATTTTAAAGAAAGTTTAAGAATTTTGAATATCTTCTGTTTTTCCGCGTACTGGAATGCATCGCATCATTGGATATAATGTAGCATTCTATTATTATCTGCATCTTCAATAAATAAAACAAGTTAATTTAATTGAACATAAGTGTGATGATTATTAATAATCATCGTGATTTATTTATGAATTATTGTGAAAAAGACAATAATTATAGTCATCCCCTCAACCAAATAATTCTAGAATACAAAGCATGAGGGAATATGTAATTTTTATATTAGTTTACAATTACATTCCTACAGCCAACATACAACAAAAGTCAACAATTAATTTCCAAAAAAATATATATGTAACATTTTCTTTTAATATTCACTGATAAAAATTATTTTAATTTACTTTTGAAACTTAAAGTTTAAGTAGATTCGTCACACTCGTATTGAAGGTTAAGTGACAATAAAAGGAACATTAAAACAAAGTGTTCCAGGAAAATAAAGCAAATTCAGGAAATAAAAGTAAGAAAACAAAGTAGAGCAAAATAAAGAAAAAGAGAAACAAAAGAGGTATGAATATCACGTAACAGATAACAATTCAAGGCAAACTGTTGTAGAAGGCACTTGTCTTGTTATCTAATTCTCTTTTCTTCTCAGTTGCGTCACTGGTGAAACAAGCCATTCCTCGATTAAAACAGCATGTTACTCAACCGGTGGTAAAAAAGATGAATGAGTTTTCAAGATGGCGAAGGAAAAGTGCCAACAAGAAAAAAAGAGAAATAAACTGTTAAGAATTTCTGATGGAGGAAAAGCATTCTTACATCTGCTGTTGAAAGGTACAGATGGAAAAGAAAAAATCACAAAGAATCACCTACCCGGATAATGTGAAAAACAAAAACACAAACAAATATCAAATTAAAGAGGTATCTATGGCAATGTACCGTAAATTCTTGAATAAATAAAAGAGATGAGACTCTTACTGAATTGCTGAATAAATTTCCCTATATTAAGAAGAATTCTTCCAAATGTTAGCTTTTATACTGTAGTATGTTTTACAACAGTTTAAATACAAACAAACTAAAATAAAAAAAGATAAAATAGAATTTATAATAAAGTAGAATATTTATATACATATATCGGCGACTGATATCGAAAAAGAAAGATTTAAGTTACTGTTTAAATTGTCTTCCGGGTTAAATGGCTATGGGATATTTTCAGAAACAATCAAGTTATGTGCCAGACATCTTCAGGAGCGTGTCACTGAAACCAAATAGTGACTTTTAGCCCGGAAGACAATTTCAATAAGAACCATGGCATCGGTCATTAAAGCCTACAAAGACTTAGACTTTGGAATATGTATTTGTTTCTATTTAATTTATAACTAAGTACTTATTCATTAATTGTCAGCCTTGGTGTTCTAGGGTTTGATCCTCCTCAGGTATTGTAAAACAGTAATTCACTTATATTATTCTTCCAAACATGAATTATTGGTATCTTTATGATGGAAAATTTGAGGAATCGACTTCTTTCGGAAAGAACAAATAAGCTGTCCCGGGTAACAGGAATATCTTGTTCGAAAATTTAACAGGAAATTACCAGGTAAATTAGCTTACTCACTCGTATCAAGGTTAGCGACGTTAAATTTATTAAATACATAATCATTAATACAGTGTATTTAAATTCGTTACCATTTAAACCGTTAAAAAATATAGTGTTGGTTAGAATAGTGTTTCGGACTTCTATTCAGGAGTTTCAAGGTTCAACTCCGGGTTCAATTAACATGATGATACGTTTGTTTTCTCAATCTGCGAGGCAAATGCTGGCTGTAATATTGTTATAACGGTACCAAGACATCAATATATTTTTACACGTTTTATATAAGCTTGACCTGTATCTATGTAACTGAATCTTTTAATGCGATTTTCACCCACTTACAATCATAAGATCGACTTGAAACTTTGTATACATATAAACGTCCCGTAACAATACAATAATTTCATATTTTGTTTCTAAAATCATGGCAAGAATCATCAGAAAATATAAAAAAGTATATTTTTATCTATGTAACGGAATTTTTGAACACGATTTCCACCCACTTAGGAACATTGGATCGACTCGAAACTTTGTATACGTGTAAAGGACGCGTGTAACTACAATAATTTCATATCTAGTTTCTAAAATCCAGGCCAGAATCACCAGAAAATAAGAAAAAAGTGTCTTTGTATCTATGTAACGGAATTTTTGAAAACGATTTTCACCCACTTAGAAACATTGGATCGACTTAAAACTTTCTGTACTTGTAGAGGGCCCGTGACAATACAATAAATTTATATTGTTTTTCTAAAATCCTGGCCAGAATAATCAGAAAATAGAAACATGAAAACTGGTATAATACATTGCGGACTTGTCGACTTTTTAGTCAATCGTTGTAAGAGCTCAGTTGGTAGAGCGGTGAACTATATTGGTATATAATTTCAGTAATTCATACGTCGCTGGTTCAAATCTGGCTGGGTGTTTTTTTTAGCTCATGCTATAATAGTATCGAATTTAAGGATATTTACATTTTTATCTTATTCTGTAAAAATATTAAAACTAAAAAACAAACAAAAAATAGTTTTAAAAAACTAAAGCAACACGCTTGATTAGAAAACCGAACTAAAAAAATGAAAAATAATTTTAATTTCCAACACGCTTGGGATAAATAATTTTACCATCAAAAGCGTGGGGTGCTTTTTATGATTTTTACATTTTTTCCTAGATACTTTAGTATTACCAATATCTGTTTATTATCAAATATATTAATTGATAAAGAGCACCCCACACTTTCGATGGTAAAATTATTTATCCCAAGCGTATTGGAAATTAAAATTATTTTTCATTTTTTTAGTTCGGTTTTCTAATAAAGCGTGTTGTTTTAGTTTTTTAAAACTATTATTTATTTGGTTGATGTCATTAATGTGTATTACATACGGGTAGAGCGGAGGCAAATCGTTTTACCAGATAAGTAAGATAATGACGTGCTGGAAAAAAGTGACCAGTCTATTTCACCAATGCAAGTTATATTATACTTTAGTTCTCAAAAAGTACACTGTTTCCAAATTTTGATAACCTTTTAGCAGAATGTATTACATCACTATTAATATATAACGCCAGTGTTAAAGGGTATTCTCCAACACTCAACCAGTGAAATTATATTAGATACAAAGAAATTACATAATTTATGCCCAGCTTAAAAATTGTAAGAATTTTTTTTCAAATTAAATCGATAAGCAATCAAATAGAGTATGGATATTAAATTATCATTATAGTATAACAAAAACACTGTTCTTCAAGGGAACAAACCACAAAATGTTTAAAGTAATAATAACCTACAAACAGTACAGGTGAATAAAGTTAAGTACTTAGAACTTGTCTTACTGCCAAAAATTGCCATAAACAATTAAACAGGTTGTATGGCGTATGTGGAAAAATAAAAACATTGAGAAATATATTTTTACTTTCAATATTTCTCGTAATTAATAAATAATTGTAATATAAAGATAATCACTAGATATGTAGATGACGTCATGATTATTTATGAGAATGAGAACAGAAAAGAAAATGAATTCCTGCTAGAACTATACAAAATGCACAATATACTAGAATTTACAGAGGAGATTGAAATTAATAATAAAATTAACTATCTTGACCTTACGATAACGAACAACACAAAAAAGGAAAAAACTTGAAAAAAAACATTTTCCTTAAACCTACAAATAATATGCTCACCATCAACAACAAATTTAGACACCCATAGCAGAAAAATATCAGCACGTTTAACAGCTTAATTAACAGAATGATATAGTTACCCCTAAACAAAATAAATTATACCAAAGAATTGAAATATATTTAAAACATGGCAAATGGTAACGGTTTCAATAAACAAATCATAGATAAACTGATAAGGAAACAAAAAATAAAAAAACATAACAACATAACTAAACTTGAAACAGAATACGTTAACAAAAAAAAATACATGGATATCATTAAAATACGCAGGAAATGAAACCATAAAATTTGCCAAAACTTGGAAAAAATTAAACAAAAACATAAACAGAGCTTGTAAAAACATTAACAAATTAAACAACGCGATACATAATGACATAGAAGAACACAACAAATTCAATAGTAAAGGAGTTTACTAATTGATATGTAAAGATTTGAAACAAATTTTATATAGGCAGGACAAACAGAAACTTCAATATAAGATTTAAGGAATACGTCAGAGATTTTATGCACGCGGGTGTTAAATCAAGCTACGCTAAACACATAATCAACGCTGGTCACCACATGCACACAGCTGAACACACTATATTGATAGTTCACCGAGAAAGAATACCAGCTGAAATCAATCTACTGGAAGAACATGAAATCTTGAAACAAGTCGACAACAACTTGCTATTGAATGAAAACACGCCCCATACATATAATCCCTTATATGAAATAATTAAAGACCAATCAGTTCCTACGGAAGACACTTAGGGACCTGCAAAGTCTACAGCATTTTAACTACTAGTAGCGAATATTAATCCTGCTGGTGATGGAAGTTAACTTCCGAAAGGCCTACATTTAATATTTTATATACAAGATTTTAACAAAGTTGAGGACGATTGCACCTGAAAACAGGTACATTTTAAATTTTAACTTTTATCTTTTACTTTACTTTAACCTCTCATTTGTACGTAAATGTACGTGTCCCAGCCACGTGGCCCTTACAGGGACACGATCTGCTTGTGGAGAATTTAAATCTCTGGATTACATGCTTACTTCTTTAAGGACATTGATTAGCTCAATGCCAGGACATCTCCGACCGAACACAAATGAAGACACGACATTCATTCATACATTCATACTAAATCAAGGCGAATATAATGTGGGTGATTCTGATGATGTTCAGTGACCATTTGGACATTACGAAATAAGATTAAATTCTACACAATCTAATTTTACAGAAGAATGCAAGTATGTTAACACATGAATGCAAAAATTGGGACAATTATTAAATCATACAGAAATAAAATCGTAATAGCTGAAATGAAGTTTTACGACAGTTTTAGGTTACATGATCATGGATAAAAAATACACCGAAGATATGAGAAATTAATAAGAAATATACAATAATATAGACAAAATTGCATTATCAGGAATTAATATTTTAAAATACATTGAAAGAATATCGCCAAATAGAATTCCATACTTTTTTCAACTATAAACCCTAATAGGAAAATAAATGTTAGTCGTGTCATGGAGACGGTCGCAACCGATCTCTTGTTACGGAAAGAGTTCAACGCTCTAATTACAGGAGGTAGAAGGAGAAATTGAATTATAATTACTATGTAAAATTAAATTTAACCAAATAAATATAATTACAGAAACGAAAATAACAGACCTTTAATAAGTCTCTTATAATACCGATTATAAAAGAAATAGACTTAATTTAAAAGAAGTAATAATATCAGTATCTGAAGTACACACTCCAAGTATGCTAAAGGAAAATGGATAGGAAAATCTTAGGCATAACTCAAGGACAGAATCTCGAATACAACACTTCAAGCGATGTCCTCAACAACTGATCCTACACAACAAGCCATCAGGAAAGAATGGAAGTGGGGAGGCCACGTCGCAAGAATACAGGACGACAATAAAAACAATCATGTGGGACCCGTACACAGGCAAGAGACAGCGCGGAAGACCAAGACGACGATGGGCTGACATCTTCATAGAACGAGCAGGGGCGCATTGGTCCAGAGTTGCCAGATGCAGGAAAAGCTGGAGAACAATGGAGAGCCAACTGTGCATTAACTAATCACAGAACCGACAGTGTATACAAACCAAGTGCTACATCCAAGTCAACTTCTCACCACGGAGTAGCTCATCGGGTGACACCCTCAAATAGAGCTTAACCCCTGTACAGGGAGGCCTTCGCCCTAAAGGGACATATCAGGCTTTATTTATTTATTTATTTATAATAATGTCGTCAGCGAGAAATCTCTTATAAGGGGATGGTCTAGCAACGGATACCATTTATAGGAATTAAGGTAGTGAGAGGTTCTTTGATGTGGGATATCAAGAAGAAGATTATGTTCGTAATATCCAATTGTGACTGAAGGGTAGTGCAGTATGGAAAGGAATTTATTGCTTTTTTTCAAAAGAAAGGAAATACATTTGCATTTACATTGCGCACTGGTTGCTTGGCCGTACGTCCATTATTTTTCCTTGAATAAAAAAATATAACTCACATTATAAAGAAAAACCTACATGGTTACACACCTACATAAAATACAATATATATATATATATATATATATATATAGTCCACCGCTGTGGTCTCGAGGTAGCGTGCTGCCTTGTCACGCAGCGGGCCCGGTTCGATCCCCGGTCTGGGGCAGTTTTTCTGGGTGAGGTTTTTATCAGGGTTTTTCCTCACCTGTAAGACAAATGTCAGGAAAACGTTAAGGCCCAAACGGTCCCCGAAATCATATGGCCATCATCATCATCATCACCATCATCTTTCACCGGTGTGGAAAGCAACGGAAGCTACCACACCTACACAATTCCCCAGTAAAGCTGCAAGCATAGCATGAAAATGCTATGATTGCAGTGAAGGACCTGCCTTCGGGCAGAATTACTATGGATGGATATATATATATATATATATATATATATATATATAATATTACATACACAATAATACCCTTCTACACTCATCCATGAAAATACCATGTGTATATATATGAAAATATCTCATTTTGTATATTAGTAATTTTAAAAAATTGCTACAAAACAAATTAAAAAAAAGAGAGAAAAAAACACACACACATACATGCACACACCCCAATATACATACACACGCGCGCGCTAATATCCCCCACGCTGCAGACCTCAAATGCACTGTCAGGCTATTCAACTTATCCGATTCCGATTGGGGGTGTTTCCCCTTTTCAGAGGTTGCCCTTTTAGCAGCCGGCAGCTGGCCCTTCACATCCACATGTGTAAATAACAGAGGTAGATGATCAACAGCCAGTGTAGGGGTGACATGTGGTTAGCATGTCGAATCCCCCAGCCGTTATAGCTTCCTCAACCTGGAGCCGCTACTTATTGTAGCTACCCAATTGCCTCACGATGCTGGGTGGGCACCGGTCCCATACTGGCCGAAATACCATGAGAAAATTTCTTCCCCCATGGAGACTCGAACCAGCGCAAGTCCTGTAGCTCTGCTGCAAGACTTCCTACCTTAACCGCTCGGCTACGGCGCGGGACTTCAACTTATGAAGACTACTTATTACATAATATAATTGGAGATCGAAAACAAAGACCATATTGAGATTCTTATTATTGATCTCAAATTTTGCTATAAATCAATTTCTGTACTGTACCCAAAAATTTGCATGTTTTCACTTCACTCTCGATCCGTCATAAAAGATCCCAGCACGCCACTCTCCCACGATCTGACCTGAGAAATCTCTCCGGCAGAAATTGTAATATACGTTTTCACAGTCATCACATAGAGGGCACAGTTCACTTGTTGAATTATGGGCCATCCACTCCCCAAATGAAACCATGCAATAGCACTTCTCTCATCTCCATCCAAAGAGTCATTATACATCTCCCTTTCCCACGGAAGTTTCAATTCCGACTGCAGGGTGAGCGATATTTTCTGGCTACACTCGGCTTCTATATGCTGTCTGTCTATATCAACTAATCTCTTCTTAACTTCCTCCAAACATTTCCATTATTCCCCGTATGCCTGTCCCATACCCATCCCACCCCATGCCCTTCAATCCCCTTTCTAAACCGAATATCCAATCTCGGGTAACACACTACCTTCTCTGTTCCTTGTAACACTTTGCTCTGAGTGAGACCTGATTCCCGTTTATTATGTCCAACTAATAATTAATAGCTGAAATTTTGCCACTTATTGTGTCCGAAAATGTAAAGAATGTTTTAAGTATGCCACAATTAGAAGTCCCCGTTGCTAATCTCAACGCTCTCTTTGGAAAAATATATGAAAGGGTAAATATATAACATAATTAAAGTAAATTAGGCAAACCCCTACACAAAACACACGATAAATATAACAATGTGAGTACATTGCCTAATGGATATTTACAAATATTCTGTAAATTAGAACTTAGCCGTTAAAGTATCTATAAGTAAGAAATAAAACTTAACATGCCACATCACAGTAAGTATTTCCACTGCTGGACTCAAACTCCCTGCCAAAGAGATTGTAGGTTGCCAAACCTTAACTTCTTTAATGGCAATTTAAATCTCTTTCTATTGTAATTGGTTTCTCGAAAATTTGTTCTTCAATATTATTGACTTATTCATCCTAATTTCAGTTAAAGTTGTATACATCTATTTATATTTACTTATTCATCTTTTATATAATTATGCATTTTTGTATCTAAGGTTTTTACTCGTTGAGTATGGCCTTAACTCTGCCAGTTTCAATAGTTTATTATCATTATTACTTTTACTATTAATATTATTATTATTATTATTATTATTATTATTATTATTATTATTATTATTAAGTGCTCAAAACGAAAGTACATCAAATGGAAACGAACCTTGGTGAATGGAGAAAATTTCATAACAGTGAACTGAATTATATTTATGAGAACTCAGACAAAAGAACAGTAAAGTGTCGTGGACTAAAATGGGCGGGGCATGAGCCACGAATGGGGAATGAAAGATGGTCATGGAAATTACTTGTAGAAACGCTACAGGGAAAATGCCCAGTAGGTAGGCCAAGAATGAGGCGGAAGAATATAATTAACTATGATTTGAAGGAATTAAATGTATGCACAGAATGATTGGAAAACATAGCTCAGGATAGGCATGTATGTATAGCTTATGTCCGCATGACTATGAAAACGTCTGGTTTCCATTGTGCCACTAAGTTAGTTTCTTATTATCAGTATTATTATTATTATTATTATTATTATTATTATTAATACTATTATTATTATTATTATTATTATTATTATCATTACTACGGCTATTACTGTTATTGTTATTACTATTAAAAATATTATTGTATTATTACTTACTTACTTACTCACTGGCACTATTGAACCCGTAGGTTCATGGCCGCGCGGACATAAGCTCTCCATACATCCCTATCCTGAGCTAATGCTTTCCAATCATTGCCTGTATAATCTACTTCCCTCAAATCGTAGTTAATATTATTCTCCCACCTCATTCTTGGTCTACCAACTGGCCGTTTTCCCTCTGGCTTTCCTACAAGAAGCTTCCATGCAAGTCTTCCCCATAGTGCAATATGTCCTGCTCATCGCAGTCTACGAGACTTAACTGTTCTTATTATATCTGGCTTCCTATAAAGACCATGTAGTTCATTGTTATGTAGTCTTCTCCATTCACCTGTCTATTCATCTCTCTTTGGTCCAAAAATTTTCCTAAGAACTTTATTCTCAAATACTTGCAATCTTCTTTCCTTCCTTAAAGTAAGAGTCCATGTTTCGTACCCATATAATATAACTGGTAGAATAATTGTTTTATATATTTTCAGTTTAATGTTTTTTGAAAGGAGTTGGGACATCAAAAGTCTCTGCAATGCATAATTAGCATGTGTTTCCAGAACTGAGCCTATGTTTAATTTCTTTGTGCATCTCATTCCTATTTGTGATTATTGTTCCTAGGTATTTGAATTCAGCCACTTCCTCAAAATTTCCCTCATTTCTCATTAGCTGTCCACTTCCATTACATACTGCATATCTACGTGTGACCATATATATTTAGTTTTATTGATATTTACTTCCAGTCCTAATTCCTTACTGTTACTCAATAGTGTGTGTGTGTTGTCCTTTAGTATCTCCTCGCTATCGGCCAATAGTACTACATCATCAGCATAAACTAACAGCTTATTAATACCATTGAGTTGTAGGCCTTCCTCATCCTCTAAAGATTTTATGGCATGCTCTAGTACAAAATTAAATAGTAGAGGAGATAGTGCATCTCCTTGCTTCAACCCATTGTGGATTTCAAAAGTGTCCGAAAACTGTTTGCCTACACACACCCTACTCTTTGTGCCATTTAGACACATTTGTATAAAGTCTAACTAACTTTTTAGGAATTCCGAACTCCAGCAGGATACTATATAACTTCTCCCTCTTAATTGAATCATATGCTTTTTTTAAGTCTTACATATAGTTGATGTACAATACCATTATATTCCCATTTCTTTTCTAAAATCTGTCTTATACTAAAAATCTGATCTGTTGTAGACCTGTTTCTTCTAAATCCACATTGATGATCTCCTAGAATGTCATCAATATAGGGAGTAAGTCTGCTTACTAATATATTTGTTAGAATTTGTACGAAGCTGAAAGTAATGAGATGCCCCTGTAGTTGTTGCAATCAGTTTTATCTCCTTTCTTATAAATTGGTACGATACATTGATTCTTTTCATTCATCTGGAAGAGCCTCTTTTTCCCAAATCATACTAAGCAACCAGCGTATCTTGTCCATTAATTTTTCTCCCCCTGATTTTATCAGTTCTGCTGGGATCCCATCTGAACCTGAGGCTATATACATCTTTCACTTTTCTATTGCCATATCAAACTCTAATGCGCTTTGTTCTGTAACTAACATTTCTGCTGTCTATAAATTATCCTCCTCAATATCATATTCTACATGCACACTTGATAGTTGATTAAAGTAACTTTTCCATCTATTTAATATGCTCCTGGAATCTGCAATCATATCCCCATTTTCATTCCGAATTATGTTTGTTCTAGCCTGAAAACCTTTCTTCTCTATACTAAATCCCTGATATAATTTTCTAATGTTCCTATTTTTTGCATTCATTTCAAGATCACCAATCTTCTCTCTCAAATATTCCCTCTTTTTAGTCTTTAGTAACATGGTGGATTGCCGTCTAATACTACCCAATTCCTCTAAATTTACCTCATTTGGCTCGTGTAACCATTTCATTTTTGCGAGCTTTCTTTTCTTTACAATGTCGGCACATTCCTCATCAAACCATTTCTTGTTTTGCCTTTTTTTTAAACAACCAACGCTTTATGATGCTGACAATTTAATAGTATCTCTTATAGCCCCCCATTCTGTATTTATATCAGTTTTTTCTTCGTTTGCCACATTATCATCTCAAGATTCGAGTACTTCAAATCTATTAGCAATTTTGATTTGGTATTTTTGCCACATTTCATCATTTTTCAAGTGTTTTAATTCAAATTTTACAGAATCGTCTTTAGCGTTTTTTCCTCTCATAAACGATAGCCGTTGTCTGATTTTCACTCTGACCAGATGATGATTCGAATTGCAGTCTGTTCCTCTAACTGATCTAACATCGATGATGCTACTCTGCCAGCGTTTATCCACTAATACATTATCTATCTGGTTCCGAGTTTCTCCATCTTGGGACGTCCAGGTATATTTATAAATATCCTTATGCTCAAATGTTGTGCTCTTAACAATGAGATTCTTTGATATGGCAAAGGTGACTAATCTAACCTCATTCTCGTTACTATCTGCATGAAGACTGAATTTGCCTATTGTTGGTTTGAAAAACCAGACATAACAATGGACGAACTAGAAGAAATTTTAAAGAAGGCCAAGAACAGGAAAAGTCCAGGTTTAGATGATTTAAATTTAGAACTTTTTAAGTATGGAGGAGTTGCCTTGAAAGAGAAACTATTAGAAATGTTTAACAATATTTGGCATTGTTTTATAATCCAACGGTTTGGGAAACGATTCTAGTAATTAATGTACATAAAAAAGCTGAGAAAAACAAATGTGATAACTGCCGAGGCATTACCTTACTCCCAACTGCATCTAAATCATATGCCAACATAATGAAAAATAAATTATCAATAAGCAGTGAAACAATTTTGGAAGAAGAACAATGTGGATTTAAAAAAGGGAGGAGCACTATAGATGCAATATTTACTCTTCAACAAATTATGGAAAAAAGGAGAGACTTTAATCTCCCACTATAAATACTATATATAGATTATCAAAAGGCATATAATAATGTAAACCGAGATAAACTTTGGCAGATACTGCATGAAGAACATATACACTCACATGTAATACGAGCCATACAAAGCTTATATCAAAATTCTAAAATCAAAATTAAATTATCAGATGGAGAAATAACAGAACACATAAACACAAGCAAAAGTGTTCGACTATCTCCACTCTTATTTAATATATAAATTAACAGAATTGTGTAAGAATGGAAACAAACAGTAAACAGTGGAATTTCAATAACTAGGAATATAATAATTCAAACAATATTATATGCTGGTGATCAAATAATATTATCAGATTCCGAAGATAGCTTACAAATAGCAGCATATCAATTATTCAAAATTGCCAGCAAATATAATATGAAAATTTCCCACTTCAAAATCCTAAACAATGGCAATGTGTGGAAAAAACATACAACGGGTGAAAATTGAGATTGATGGAAAAATTATAGAACAAGTGTCAGATTTATCTTACTTAGGAAGTGTATTTGCAGAGTATAAGAGTGACATTGATTCAATATTAAAAAATTAAATAAAATGAATGGATGGGGTAATATGAAGACATTTTGGTAAACAGATGAGGATAGAGACAAAACTAAGATTACATAACATCACATCAAAAGCTGCTCTAAAATACGGAAGTGAAATTTGGATTTTAAATAAAAGAAACTCTCATAAACTGCAAGTAAACCAAATGCGCTTCTAATGATCATTGTTAGGAGTTAATAGACTGGATCACCAAAGGAACACTATTATCAGAGGAAAACTTGTAGTAACAAGTTTAAATGAAGATATACAAAGATACCAACAAGAGTGGAAATATCATCTGAAGAGAATGGCAAGAAATAGATTTACAAAATTGGCATTCCAATATACCCCAACTGGACATAGAGGCCAAGAAAGACCAAAACATCGGTGGAAAGTTCAAGACCATCTTCGCTAGGTTTACCGTACAGGCCACATGGCCTAAAACGAATTTGTTCATGATGATGATGATGATGATGATGATGATGATGATGATGATGATGATGATGATGATGATGATGATGATGATGAATATATCTTCCCGCCCCACTTTTGCATTAAAATCTCCTAAGACAATTTTCATATGATATCGGGAAAGGCTATCAAATTAGCATTCTAATTCTTCATAGAATTCATCCTTGATCTTGTCATCTTTACCTTCTGTAGGGGCATGTGCATTTATAATTATAAAATCATTTCGTTTACCCTTTAGAATTATGTATGATATCCTATCACTAACAAAACATCTCGGATAGCGGATAGGATCCTCCTTCTGACTAAAAAACCCGTTCCAAATGCAGGTCTTTCTGCACCCCCGTAGTATAATGCAAAGCTTCCAGATTCCTGACTACCTTCTCCTGGATACCTAACTTCCTGTAAAGCGACTATATCCAAAGGCGGTTTATCTAATTACTGCGTTAATATGTCTAGTGCCCCGCTATTGTATAAAGTCCTAACATTCCATGTTCCTAGGAACATGTACCTGTGTTTGAGCCTTTGGCATGGTTTCCCTGAAGTAGTCCCCGCCCTGTGAACCGAATGGGGGACTATTTGACCTCCGGAAAATTTTACCCCAGTTGAACCCATGTCCGCATTTCTTAACAGTTGTATTTTTACGGTGAAAAATTGTCACTCTTTCGACCAAGGTACTTTTTTCGTCTGGCTTATCACCTTCGACCAGTCCGGCATGGGTAACCCTATCGGCAGCAATTCTACCGCCGGCATAGCTCTCAGGATCATTTAAGCACGCAAGCCACTCCACCACGACAAGGTAAAGGTACCATGGAGGGCTTACTGTATTATTATTACTATTATTATTATTATTATTATTAGTATTCTTATTATTATTATAATTATGCCAATATTACTATTATCATTATCATGAACATTATTATTAATGATTATTATTATAATTATTATTGTTATTATTATTATTACTTTCAGAAGTATAAATCAGTGTAAAGGAAATTATATGAGAAAATTCAAATCTTATTCTACGCTACATCTTCATTTTAATTATAGTCTAGTGAAATGCAGGGAAAAAGCTATCCTCAAAATTTGTCGTAAAACATCTCAGCACCCCCTCTATTCCCTCTCATTCTGATCTCTAACCAGACTTTCCCGTTCTACAGTAGCAAAATCATAGCCTATTTTCTCAACCCCTCTCTTTCCCCAGAGGAATATAAGAATTGAGTAAAATCAGTCTCTACAGAAAAGACAAAAGGGAATTCCTTTCTCCCTCTTTTTCTTCTTATTTCTAATCCAAAAAGAGAATGTAACTCACATACCGGAAAAGGAACGGAACGCTTTTTTTCTTCAACTCTCTTTAGTCGGGGAGAGTTTGGTATTAACCTAGAGCTTGCGTGAGTTCTAGACTGAGACGGTGGAAGGGATAGTTTCTAGAAAGAATTGGAAATCAAGAAGTCCGTCTTGATTTCTTCTTTACAAGCCCCTAGAAGCGAGTCGAGGGACTTGAGAGAAGGTTACAAAAGAGTAAGATAGTTTAAAAAAGTTCTTTAAGACCGGTGTAAGATTTCAATATAACTTGCTGCACTAAATCACAAAGAAAGGGGTTGATTTTTTTAAAAGTAATGAGAGAGTATAAGATATCTAAATGACTCGATCGCTAGAGACGATTAACACAGACAGATAAGAATGAAATAATTTGTTTTAACCATTACAAGATTATCACATAAAACAACACAATTTAACTTGCGGTAACATATTAAAACATTTACAATTTGCAACGAAACGGATTTCATCATCTTCAACTTCACAGATTAGGTCTTTGCCTGTTCCGATCTCACATCTGTTCAGCCCAGGCAATTCTTGGTCTTCCTATCGATCTCCATCCTCCAGCATTATACATCAGTGCCATCGTTGGTATCCTCCGTCATTCTTTGCTCCTGTGTTCTTCTATTTGTTGAAGAAGTGGTTGTAGTTATAGTTTTTCTTTAATATTCTCAATTCTAATATGTTGTTGTCTTGTACAACCTTTCACAGCCCGTAGGAATGACATTTCCACTGCCTCAATTTTACGTGTTTGTCTTTCCTTTCTTTCCTTTAGGACCCAGGCCTCAATTCCATACATCACCACTGGCAGTGCCATTATTGAGTAAAATCTTAGCTGCGTTTCCTTTCTTACTTTGTTCCTCAGTGTATGTCTGATTGTTCCACAAACATGTTGAAAAATCTGCATTTTGTTATTTATATCTTGTTCTTCCTTATAGTTTACACCTCACTGATAGTATTCTTTTAACAATTAATAAATTTAATTATCTATGAAAATATTAAAATTAACAAATATTTTCTTTTGTTTTGTTTTAAATATTGTACAAACATAAAATTAGTTTTCTACATCTCATTATTTTTCTTTGTTCTATATATACATCAGACAGGGACAGTATAATATGTCTTGCTTGTATACATTTTATTATTAGTTTTAGTCTTAATTTTAACTAACATTAACTAGTTGCATTATAGCTCGTAATATGATAGATATTATCTTTTTGATCAAATTTTTATTTAGTATTTAAAATTAGAGTTCATTGTGATTGTTATATTCTGATGTAATATATGTTTGCCCTCGCAGGTGGAAGAGAAGGCCACATGGACTTAACTCCACCAGGCTAAATAAATAAATCTAATCTAAATCTAAATGGCAGCCCAAATACTGGAAGTGTCCTGCAAGTTGGAGGTTGTGCGTCGGGCTAGGAACTCACCATGTAAAACGATCTTCCTCAAAAGTATCACACGATTAAGCCGGACGGAACAAATTTCGTATTTCTAAAATTTATGTATAGCTGTTCACTGCTCCAGAACACTATTCTGATATAACATTATTTTGAATAATAAATATGAAATCTCGTATACTACACTCATATATGGCTAATAATAGTACGTAATACTATGTATCCTGATTTCCCACAAAATTATTTTACCACCATGACAAGTTAGTCATTACCCTTTCATTTCCGCTTTCTTCATTAGATACATCCTTCTGCTCAGTTATAAACCAGTCTTTTGCGTTCATTAAGGAGTGATTTAAAACTCACAAACGGATTGTTCAATTTTATAAAGATCTACAGGGAGCCAGTCATAAATAACATGAGAACTAATCACATCATAGTAGCCGGAGGTTTTCGAAGAGAAAATAGGGAGAATATCAGTTAATAATACAACTGGTAATAAAGAAGAGTCTGCGACAAAAATAAATAAATAAACTTAAATATTTTGCACTTTCAAGAAATTAATAAACATTACATCTGATTTCGAGCATAAAGATGTTCACACATTCATTAGGAGTGAAAGACAAACTCAATAATAAATAGATTCCGTATTGATCAATAGATAGACAGATCATCGGTTGATTAATGTCTTCGATATCGTCCGATTCCTAATAGTCAATTTTGCCGGTCCATCCAATCTCCTGGTTGTAGATGTTTTTCCTTCATGTGTAAACATATTCCCTGACTCCAGGAGATTTTAGGTCTTCCTCTGCCTCATTTTCCCCCAGGTTTCCATTCCAAAACAGATGTTGGTAGTCGATCCTACTCCATTCACTGGATATGTCCATACCATCTTAATTGCCGAGTTTTAATATAATCTAAAATAGTGTTTTCAATCTTAATTTTCTCCCTTATAACTGAGTTCCTGATTTTTTCTCTTCTTGAAATTCTTGCTGTCCTTCGTATAAAATCCATTTCCGTTTCCAAAAGATACTTTTTTTTTTGTTGTTAATGGCCAAAGTTCATAGACTTATAGGAATGTGACTAAATGGCACAAACAGTAGGGTGCGTGTAGGCAAACAGTTTTCGGACACTTTTGAAATCCAGAATGGGTTCAAGCAAAGAGATGCACTATCTCCTCTACTATTCAGTTTTGTACTAGAGCATGTCATTAATCCTTTAGAGAATGAGGAAGGCTTACAACTCAATGGTATTAATAAGATGTTAGTTTATGTTGATGATGTAGTACTAATGGCCAATAGCGAGGGGATACTAAAGGACAACACGCACACACTATTGAGTAGCACTAAGAAATTAGGACTGGAAGTAAATATCGATAAAACTAAATATATGGCCAGACGTAGAAATACATTACCTAATGGAAATGAACAGCTAATGACAAATGAGGGAAATTTTGAGGAAGTGGCTGAATTCAAATACCTAGGAGCAATAATCACAAATAGAAATGAGATGCACAATGAAATTAAACATAGGCTCAATTCTGGAAATGCATGCTATTATACATTGCAGAGACTCTTGATGTCCATACTGCTTTCAAAAAACGTTAAACTGAAAATATATAAAACTATTATTCTGCCAGTTATATTATATGGGTGCGAAACATGGACTCTTACTTTAAGTGAGGAAAGGAGATTACTAGTATTTGAGAATAAAGTACTTACTTACTTACTGGCACTATCGAACCCGTAGGTTCATGGCCGCGCGGACATACGCTCTCCATACATCCCTATACTGAGATAATACTTTCCAATCATTCCCTGTATAATCTACTTCCCTCAAATCATAATTAATGTTATTCTCCCACCTCATTCTTGGTCTACCAACTGGGCGTTTTCCCTCTGGCTTTCCTACAAGAACCTTCCATGCAAGTCTTTCATTCCCCATACGTGCAACATGTCCTGCCCATCGCAGTCTACGAGACTTAACTGTTCTTATTATATCTGGCTTCCTATAAAGACCATATAGTTCATTGTTTTGTAGTCTTCTCCATTCACCTGTCTGTTCATCTCTCTATGGTCCAAAAATTGTCCTAAGTACTTTATTCTCAAATACTTGTAATCTCCTTTCCTCCCTTAAAGTAAAAGTCCATGTTTCGTACCCATATAATATAACTGGTAGAATAATAGTTTTATATATTTTCAGTTTAACGTTTTTTGAAAGGAGTTGGGATATCAAGAGTCTCTGCAATGCATAATAGCACGCATTTCCAGAATTGAGCCTATGTTTAATTTCTTTGTGCATCTCATTCCTATTCGTGATTATTGTTGCTAGGTATTTGAATTCAGCCACTTCCTCAAAATTTCCCTCATTTGTCATTAGCTGTCCATTCCCATTATATAATGAATTCCTACATGTGACCATATATTTAGTTTTATTGATATTTACTTCCAGTCCTAATTTCTTAGTGTTACTCAATACTGTGTGCATGTTGGCCTTTAGTATCTCCTCGCTATCGGCTAATAATACTAGATCATTAGCATAAACTAACAGCTTATTAATACCATTGAGTTGTGAGCCTTCCTCATTCTCTAAAGATTTAATTGCATGCTCTAGTACAAAATTAAATTGTAGAGGAGATAGTGCATCTCCTTGCTTCAACCCATTCTGGATTTAAAAAGTGTCCGAAAACTGTTTGCCTACACGCACCCTACTCTTTGTGCCATTTAGACACATTCGTATAAGTCTAACTAACTTTTTAGGAATTCCGAACTCCAGCAGGATACTATATAACTTCTCCCTCTTAATTGAATCATATGCTTTTTTGAAGTCTACATATAGTTGATTTACAGTACCATTATATTCCCATTTCTTTTCTAAAATCTGTCTTATACTAATTGAGAATAAAGTACTTAGGAAAATTTTTGGACCAAAGAGAGATGAACAAACAGGTAAATGGAGAAGACTACATAACAATGAACTACATTGTCTTTATAGGAAGGCAGATATAATAACAACAGTTAAGTCTCGTAGAGTGCGATGAGCAGGACATGTTGCACGTATGGGGAATGAAAAACTTGCATGGAAGCCTCTTGTAGGAAAGCCAAAGGGAAAACGCGCAGTTGGTAGACCAAGAATGAGGTGGGAAAATAACATTAACTATGATTTGCGGTAAGTATATTATACAGGGAATGATTGTAAAGCATTAGCTCATGATAGAATTGTATGGAGAGCTTATGTCCGCGCGGCTATGAACCTACGGTTCGATAGTGCCAGTGAGTAAGTAAGTAAGTATGGCCAAAGTTTTGCTCCATACGTAATGATGCATTTAACAATTGTGTGATATATATTCATTTTATTTTTATTACTTATATTTTTATCCCCAATTTTCCATTGAGGCAAGCAATTGCAAATTTTCCTTTATTTCTATTTCTTATTTCCTCTTCGAAACTCCCATTTTTATTTATTTTAATTCCCAAATATGTGATCTCACTACAACATATTATTGTTTCTCCAGACTCCAAAATTAAATTTTGTTCTGGTTCACCAATTGATAAATATTTTGTTTTTTTCATATTCAAATTTAATTCCCATTTTTCATATTCTTCTATTAATTTTCTAGTCATATATTTTAAATCTTCATAATCATGTGCAATTAACAATTGATCATCTGCAAAATGTAAGTTGCATAAAATTTTGTTGTTTGAAATAGGAATTCCCATGCTTGAACATTTTCTCCTCCAATTCTTTAATATTTCATATACATCCGTTGTAAACAGAGTTGGTGATAGACAACATCATGACGAAAACCTTTATTTATCGTAAAGACATATGACAATTTACTGCCTATCTTAATTTTAGATATGCAATTGTCATATAAATTTTGTATAGCTTTAATTATTATAGTCTTAATTCCCATACGTCTAAAAGCAATCCATAGTTTCTCTATAGGGGCATTGTCGTATGCTATCTCAATACCTACAAATAGTATGTGCAAAGGTTGTCCATATTGCATTTGCTTTTCTATTACCTGAGTAATGGAGAATATATCGTTATCTGTGGAACGACCTGCTCTAAATCCTGACTGTTCCTCTAATTCCATGTCACTATAGTTTTTTATTCCAAGTATTATTTTATTAAACGTCCATAGAGTCTAGTCATAGTACTTGTTACTGTTATACCTCTATAATTTTCACATAGGTATTTTTTCCTTTTTTATCGATTGTCGAAATGTATCCTAGTTTCCATTCTTCAGGAACTTTATCGCCATTCATAAATTTTGTAAATAATTGTCTCAGTCGTTCAAATAAATGGTCTGATCCATATCTGGTATTCCTCCTGGACCTGTAGCTCTTTTATTTTTTAATGACTGAATATTAATTTTAATATCCTCTATGTCCAATTGTATATGTTCATCTTCATTTATTTCCGGATTATTTTGAACGTTATCTAAATTAAATACCCTGTTATCTGATAGTAATGTTTTAAAATAATTTTCCCATTCAGTCATAGATATTGTTCGTACATTTGTTTGACCACTTCTTTCATTTCTCATTTTTTTAAAATTCTACAAGATTCAGTACTTCATTTTCCTCCAATACATGTTTGAATTTTATAACAATTTTGTTCCCAGCTCTGAGTTTTAGCTTCCATAATTATCTTTCTAACTCTTTCTTGAGGTCTATATTGTATTTTGTCTTTCAGATCTTTGGTATTCAACCACATTAAATATTTTTCTTTTTTGTTTGCTATTTCGTTTGCTAAGTCTTCATTGCAAAAATATTCGAATTTATTTATTTCTCTATTTGCTTCTTTTGCTTCTTTTGCCGCCTGATGAATACTTTTTACTATATAGTTGTATTCATCCTGAGCATTGTCAAACGTAGAGATTAGTAACTTTTTCTTATACAGATATGATGTGTTCTCATGCTCCAAACTATACAAGTTATATAGAATTGATGACAAGTCATGGACACTGTCCTCTCCATTTTTAGTTTTATTTAGCCTGTCATTTTTACTTTGGAATGGAAATATTATTTTTGCATTCAATAAATAGTGATTACTTCCGAATGATAATCTTCTGTATGCCCTTACATCCTGGGTCTTTAAAATTGGATGTTTCTTAACAAATTGGTGACCGACAGCTATGCGTTCCACTCACCTCTGCAAGACTGGACATTTCTGTCAGTGGGATCGACTTTTAAATTTTAAACCGCGCTAGCACAGTGCGGTTTTTACATCAATATATTTACAGTCAATAACAATAATACATAAGTAATTCTTTATTAGTGTTCTCACCAGACCTTCTAGTATAAATTGAGGGTGTGATAGTGTTGGAAACATTCCCTTTATATAAAGGCACAATACAAAAGAGCATAATATAGTGAGTTCCTTTTCTTATGTTCACTGCAAACGCGGCAAGGTTTTGAGGATATTTTTTCTTTCCAGTAATTGGTGTTAATTTATGTTTCTTTATGTCTCAGTCTCCATAGTGGGTTTTGACGTGGTGTCCTAGAAGTGTTTTCATTTTCTGTCTGTCTTTCTTCCTCTTTCCTGTCATCTGTTCCTAATTTCACGACTTCCAAACAAGAGGCTGTTTCAGGCAAAAAACTTCTGCTTGACATATTGTTGTTAGGGTTTTGAAATTTCTAGACCCTGAAAGCATTAAATAGTGCACAAAAATCAGAAGCCCCAATACATCTTATTGCTCCGTTTCACTGTTTTTCTAAGGATGTAGTAATATGATAGGACTGGTCAGCCCTGTCTACGCCCTTCAAATACTTGTTATATTGAAGTATTCAATAGGGCATTTTTACAACTTTACCCCTCCCACTCTCATGTTGCCTGATGTATTGTGCTAACCATTCTTACGTCTCTTTTATCTTTCCATGTTTGAAGCAAAATAAACTTTCTCCTGGTTTGAGTTTATTTCCTGCTTCCACAAATGATTTTGGAAGTCCTCTGGTAATCCTTATTGTTCCACAAATTTTCGTCTTTCTTTCGAGCAATATTTTCAGCTGAAGTCACACTATTATAACAATTATCTTGGTAGACAGAATGCTGCGGATATAAATTCGGCTCCAGAACGCAAAAAGCTGTTTCTTCTCATTTTCCCCCTCTGCAACATATACTTACAGGTTACATACGTATTCCGTAATCGCCTAAATACCGGCACTAAAATTCCATATTTCACCAGCCGTCTATCTTGACATTGCATGACATTGAAACTGTTCTCCAAAATCTGATACCATCTTATGAACATGTAATTGTACTAGGAGACTTCAACACTAACCTATTAGCCACAAATTCTTACAACACTATACAATTACATACAATGTTCCAGTCATGCAATATGACAATACTGCCTTCAGAACCAACCCATCATACTAGGTATTCTGACACACTACTAGACTTAATTATAACAAATAATCCTCAAAAAGTTATAACTAGTGGACAGATAGAAGCTCCAGGCATCTCTGCACATGACTTAATATACATTGAATATTCACTCCTTTGCTCTAAACGTAGACCTAGACTTGTAACATACAGAGACTTGAAACATATAAATTATGCGCAATTAATTGAAGACGCTGCAAAATTACTTGGAACAACATATGGACACTTAGGACTGTAGACGAGAAAGTTGAAAATTTTAATGACACGATTTTACAATTGTATGACAAACACGCACCTATCAAGACTAGACGTATAAACAGACCACCTGCACCCTGGATGTCTGATAATATCTGCTTGCTTATGACTGAGAGAGACGTAGCATTCAGGAAATACAGGAGGAACAAAGAATTGACAGACTTACAGACATACAAACATCTGAGGAATAAAGTCAACCAGACTGTCAGGAATGCAAAACTAAGATATGCCCATACTATTATTACACAATCTATGTCCAACTCAGCTGACATGTGGAAAAATTTAAAATCAATAGGCCTCTGTCAAAATAAATTACAGGTAGAAACAGCTGACCTACCACTAGATGAGTTGAATGCCCATTTACCCGCCTCCCTACTGACAACAACTCACAACACAAACAACAGACAATAGATGAACTAATGTCATATTCCCAACCTATCCGAGACAAATTCTTTTTTTTCCTATATCTCACCTGATGATGCCAAAAGAGCAGTATTTCATATTATATCTAAAGCACAAGGAATAGACAGTATAACAATAACTCTTCTGCAAAAAATAATAGACATTATTCTCCCAACAATAACCCACATTTTTAATGCCTCTATAATGACCGGGACTTATCCCAGATTCTGGAAAATGGCTCTAGTTCGTCCTATACCGAAATCAAAAACTCCCACAACACTCGATGATTATAGACCAATTAGTATTCTTCCCTGTTTATCTAAAGCACTGGTACACAGTTAATAGTTAACAGACTACCTCACCACACACGACTTACTTGATGAACATCAGTCTGGTTTTAGAACAGGACATCACACAAGTACTGCACTACTTGACATTGTAGAGGACATAAGAGACTCAATGGACAAAAGCCAAACTCACCGCAATAGTCCTACTCGACTACAGCAAAGCCTTTGACACAGTAGATATAGACTTAATGCTAGCGAGACTAAAGACACTACATCTGTCGGGAAACAGCCTTATTGGTTTACATTTTACCTCACTAATCGTCAGCAATCAGTTTCTGTTAATAATCGCATTTCTTCCTGGCGCTTGGTGAGGAAAGGGGTACCTCAAGGCGGCGTCATCGCTCATCTTCTCTTCTCGATTTATATTAATGACGTGACCAAGAAACTACAAAACTGCAAGCATCATCTTTACGCCGACGACCTACAGATTTACACACACTTTAGGCCCGACGAAATTAATGAATATATTGACAAAGTAAACACTGACCTCTTTATGGTCCAGACAATATGGGCTGAAACTAAATGTAAACAAAACGCAAGCAATAACTATCGGACATCCAAGGCTATTACACTCCATAAACAGATTTACACACACTTTAGGCCCGACGAAATTAATGAATATATTGACAAAGTAAACACTGACCTCTTTATGGTCCAGACAATATGGGCTGAAACTAAATGTAAACAAAACGCAAGCAATAACTATCGGACATCCAAGGCTATTACACTCCATAAACAATGGCAATATGCCGGCTGTCATATTAGATAATGAACAAATTCCTTATACCGACGTCTTTAAAAACTTCGGATTTCACTTAGATTCTAATTTAAATTGGCATGTGCAAGTAAAACAAACATCTAAAAGGATCTTCTCCATAATGCATTCCCTAAAGCGACTTAAATATTTTCTTCCTACAACTCTTAAAAGAATTTTAATCCAAACTTTAGTGATGCCGCATTTTGACAACTGTGACGTTCTACTAACTGACTTAAATGACGGATTGTCGGACAAACTGCAGCGTGCCCATAATATGTGTATCAGATTCATATTTAATGTTCGAAAATACGATCACATTTCTCAATTATTCCACGAATTGTCATGGCTACATCTAAAAGAGAGAAGAAAATCGCACTGTCTAATTCTCCTATTTAAGATCCTACATACCTCGATTCCCAATTATTTATCATCCCGTTTCCACTATCTATCCTCAAACCATAACTTAAACACAAGATCACAACATAGTCTCTTACTTAATATACCGCAAAATAGGACATCACATCACTCCATGTCATATACCATCTCCACTTCTCGCAACTGGAATTCCCTACCACAAGAAATAAGGGGCTGCCGGACATTGGCACCTTTTAAAATAAATCTAAATTTATATCTGCTCTAAACTCGACTTCATTATTATCCAGTGTAAGATATATATATAGATATATATATATATATATATATATATATATATATATTAATTGGTGTTTCCCGTATAATGTATCATATTTATATTATATTATTATTATTATTATTATTATTATTATTATCGTATCATTATTGTTATTACCCTATAAAATGTTGTTTCTACATGACATTTACATTGCTACATTTATTGTATCTTTAACTGTTTAAAATTAGTATAGTGTATATCTATATTTGTCAAATATTTATTTGTATTTGTGCTGGTTGAGTGGAAGAGAGGGCCTTATGGCCTTAACTCTGCCAGAATAAATAAAGTATTATTATTATTATTATTATTATTATTATTATTATTATTATTATCTTAAAACTGTAAACAACTCTTTCCCTAAAGATGGAAATTTCATAAAAGAGAAGAGAGGGGAAAAAAACAACTATTTATTTCACAATGAGAAAAAACAAAATTGCATGTTTCTTTCAAAAGCGAAGAGGCAGGGAACCCATACAAAACGTAAACACGGAAATCTCCGTAACCCGTCGTCTAGCGCTGGACTTTTAAACACGGAGATCTCCGTGGCCCGTCACCAATGTGTTAATTATTACAAAATCTATTATCGATTGTAGATTAAGAGTATATTGGTGGCAAGTATACTTATGAATATCTCTATGCTGGTAAAATCCATTTAGGATTTTAAGTGAATATTGTTCACAAAGTCCTATCAATCTTCTACCATTGTTATTGTTCTCCAATTCTCCATATGGTCCGACAACATCATTATCTATCTCTTTGCTGATTCTGCTGTTAAAATCGCCAGTTAATAAAATTTATCTTGAGGTATTGATCAATAATACATTATTTAAAGAATATTGGACATCAGAGTGTTCAGATGAAACAGTATTAATACTGGTCATTACTGGTTAATATATGAAGAACGCAAAGACAATAATACAAAATGAGAAATAAAAATACGTTTATTTAAAGAAGAAAGAATTAGAGTGCTATATAAAAGTGGATGAATATTTAATTAAAAGGTTATTAAGAAGATCTACAGTTGTCGATTATGAATGGAATGATGTGAAAACTGTTACTGAAGATACTGCCTTTCAAATCTTAGGAACAAGAATAAAAAAATTAAAGAAGAAGAGAACAAAGAGATTATTGAATGACAATATTTCGAAATTAGTTGAAGAAAAAATAAAGGTAATATGTAATATATGAAAACAAAGACAGATGACACAAAAATACTTTAAAAATACAAATGTGCAATTGTAAATATGCAGAAACGGAATATGCAAAATTCTAGCTGGGACCAATAAACATCATTCAGAGAATAATGTACATGCCTATACAATTCTGAGCCATCCAAATAAGGCAGGAAGGGGTACATCAAATACGCAAAATTTAGCAACAAAACATTTGGAAGATCTTTATAAAACGATATGGAATTTTGAAGAGTAAAGAAAATTAATCATCTATAAAACAAAGTCATACTGCCGTTGAAGAGCTAAATATGGAAGCACTTCCAATAGTGTTAAACAAAACAAAAAATATAAAAGTAACAGGAATAAACAGCATCAACATAGAATTTATTACTCGTTCCATGCTTAAAAAGAGAGTTTATTAGATCTCTACAATAGATAATTCTTCATTTATAACCTAACGGTACATGGCGTTTCGCCTCTACCGAGCTCTTGCTAGAGGCGAATCGCCATGAACCCGTAAAAGGTTATATACGAAGAACCTTTATATATTGGTGCTTGAAAATTACACAACAATAGCTTGCGACAATAATAGCTCCGATTTTTAAGATAAGCGATCGCAATGACTGCAGCATAAGTATAATTACAATATCTTAAATCTATATTCAAGAATGATTTCCTCTTGACCCTGAACAATAGCATATTTACTCATGAAGAACAAATTGGATTTAAGGAAGCTTTTTTTTTACATAGATGATATTTTCATAATACAGCATATATTATAAAAACAGAGAATACAATAGACCTACATACTTCATTTATTGAAAATGTCACTGTTTTGAAATAAGTTAATAGGCCAATATATATTCTAATTAGAATATCAATTCCACTACATCTAATAGAAACTATCAAGCGTTTTATATAAAGATGCTATCATACACAAAATAAAAGTACTAACTAAGAAAAGTAATTAAAACAAAACAAGGTCTACATCAAGATTGTTCACTATCACCAATACCTTTTAATATTTATATGGGCGATGGAAAACGATGTAGAATTTATATTAGAATATTTAATATTACGATATAAAATTAGAATGTAAAATTATGTATCTTGTATGTAGTCTACTCAAATGTTAATATGTTTAAAGTTTTGTAAGGCCTTTCGAAACCAGTCCCATCTTCAACAGAAATTTCTTCCGCTACCGACCAACTACTGACTGATTTTTATAATCGTGCACATAGAATTGTGTGTAGTGTGTGCGTTCTCGTTTAAAAAAGCTTGTTACTCTAAGGGATAAGAAAATATTACGAGTAGGTCTATTTGAGAATCAAGATCTTAGGACAACTTTTGGACAAAAGAGAGATAAATAGACATATTAACGCAGAAGACTATATAAGAGATAGCTACATCATCTAGTTGGAAAACCAGATGTAATAATACAATAAGAACAATTAAGTCTTGTAGACTACGATGGCACGGATGGGTAATGAAACAGGGGCATGGAAACTCCTTGCAAGAAATCCAGGAAAAAAGCATTCAGTAAGTAAGTCAAAATGAGTTGGGAGAATAATATTAACTATGATTTGAGGGAAGTATATTATACAGGGAAGAATTAGAAAACATCTCCGGATAGGGATGTCTGGAGAACTTATGTCTTCGCGGCCATGAACCTATAGGTTCTATTGTACTAGTAAGTTAGTCAGTTAGAAGAAAGTATACACAAGTTTGAAACTGCTTGATGAGAAAGGAAAGTATGAAAATAAATATTTTTAAAAAAGAAAAAACCTTGAAGGTAAATGAATTCTTGGTGAAACATGGGGGAGGTATTTGGGTTTAATTCCTGCTTGCTGTTGGCATTTATACGAGGCGCTGGATGTGGGATTATATTCGGGTTATTTATGCGCTCCCATAAATGTCATTAGTGCTGCTCCCAACACTACGGCGGAGGAACCGTGAACTACTGAGCGTTTTCTTGAAACGCGAATAAATCTACCTAGCTAGATTCAATTATAGTTTATTACAGACTATCCTGAATTTGCTGGAAAATGTATTTCAATATTTCTTACGCAACGGCGGTAAACACAATTTTAAGCATATGATAAACAAATTGAATCGAAAAGATGAATGATCATTAGAAATAAATAGACAGAGACGTATATTGAGATTAGTCTGTTAATGAATTTTAACTTAGTGTTTTGATGAAAAACAAATGATACTACTATGATGGTAAATTATAAGACCATTGCTCCAGCATTACACATAAATTTTAAAAGTTCATAAATACACACAACTAAAATGACGGAAATATATGGTCTATCTAGTTGAGCTGAGTTTCGCCAGGACAAAATTAATCGGACAATTAGGCCTACCTTAAAATGTTCTTAATATCTCATATTTATAGAATTAAGCCCATTTTTGATCAGTATGGTTAGATGAAATAAAAGCACCATGGAACATAAAGGTAAATAAACGGTTCTATTGAAGAAAAAAATATATAATGATTGTGTATCAAGAATGCCAAAATATAAAAAATAACCAAAGCAGTGAATGTGTGTTGTTCAACAGTCATTGAAGTATAAATAAGAATAAAGAAGTATAACCTTTGTAAAAGGTGTTTTTAAAGGTCGTCCAAAAATATATTTATCATCTCAGAAGGAATTTAAAGAAAAAACTCCAATAATAAGTCCATCAGAAATATCATATTCATCAGATTTGGTGTAAATATTTCCATATAAGAACATTACAAAGAACTCTTCTTCGGGGTTGGTACTATACCAGAGTACCAAGATTAAAGTTCTGTGTATTAAATGTAAATAAAAAGAAAATACTCTCATTTGTTAATGTATTTTTGAGAAAGGATTAGGAGTTCTGGAACAATGTCATCATCTCAGATGAGAGTAAATTATAAATGTATCATTCTTACGGGAGTGTTTGGCTGTGGAAATAGCCAAACTGTAAAATTGGAACACAACATCCAGTCCTTAATAAAACATGGAGTGGAAGTACTATGGTGTAAGTGGTGAATGCGACTGGGGGAGTAGTTTTACCTGTTTACACACAATAGAAAATGGACAGATATGGATGAAAGAATATATTTGAAAATAAGATCCAGCAAACTGCTAAAATACTTGGTCTAGCTGGAGATTGCTATTTCCAACAAGGCAATGACCAAAAGCATACCGCCAATAGAGCCGAGACTTAAACTATCCTTATCCTTAACTCCGCTCAAATCTCCGGTTTAAAAACATTTTGGTACCAACTGAAGAGAAAAATCCGTAAATATCACACAACTAATAAAATACATCTTCATGGGCTATATAAAATGGAAATACTCTGAGAAATTAGTCAATTTTATGCAAGCCCGGTAGAAAGACGTTATTCACAGAAGAAGTGGGAACACGATTTTAGATATTGCATTTTTTATTTTTGTTGTTCTTTTTTTTTTCTTCCAGTTTTCGAGTAATTTTGTCCCTTTACTTAACAGCAAAGTTTCTACGCTTTCTTATAGAATTATGAATTTCGCCTTTTCTCTTGCATTTATTACAGAATATAAGATAAAATGTATGTATACATACAGTTGTTGAACTATTTATTTTTTAATTCCTATCTTGAGCCGATTTCAATTGACTATTTAACTCATGCCCCAGATGGGAGTCAATGACCAATCACGTTTCAATGATTTTTTTTACAACCAATGACAGTCATTTTTCACCTCGCTCTTTATCAAATTATTTTCACCAGCTCCTGCTTTTGTGATAAGTAAACCTTCTTTTTAATATCCTGAACAGGTCAGATCATTATTTTGCAGTGACTGACTCTTTAACAATTACGTTGAATACAACGAATAATGAACGAATTACTTCCAACTTTACATTTGATAATAGCGTGTTCAATCATTGTATTTTTAAATAATTATTTTTTAAGTTGTTTAACAAAAAAATAAATCAATAACCTATAATGTTGATTATAATATACAATTTGATGTGTTTAATGTTTTCTCCACTAGGGTGCATTCTTACAATATTGCGATCCTGTATGGCAATACATATTATGAATTTGCAGTGAATAAACAAATAAAACATAACCATACATTACTTATTTATTTTCAAACATCGCCATTTATATTAAATATGTAAATATTTTAAAACAACTATATTTAAATAATGATTATTGAGTAAACAACTTAATTTTAATCATTAAATAGTCCTAACAAATGCCACTCTTGATTTCCAAATCCTCTAGATAAATTCGTGAGTCGTGAATTTATGGATGATTTCCAAGTCACTCGTGACATTACTTGTGATAAACTGAATTATCAAAATATGTTTGCCCGAATGTATGTTGGATCTGGTGATCTTAAGGCAGTGCATTTGAATCAATAACTGACTTCAAGAGTTGGATCTCGACGATGACTAGGATTTCTATGTAAAAACATATTTGGTTTCACATTAATTAAAGTTAAATTTTCATTATGTGTATTCGGATTTGAGGACCTGGAATGATTTGAGACTTTTGTTTTTCCACGTTTGTCCGTATTTCGAGGTATAATACATATTTTCACATATTTCAGAAAACATTATATCTTTATGTAAATGAACGTTTTATTAAAAATATTTTACATAGCCTGTTTTACGGTTTCAAAAATATTCTTCTCAGATAGGACATAACATTAATTGACTGATATTTCTATTTCAAAGCCGGAGTTTTAAATTTATAAAATTTCGAATACAAATAGATAGTTATTTATGAACATTATTTTCTCTGTTGTTAAAGCCTTGCAATAAACCCCTTTGACAATAGAATTTCGTATACTTAACCACAGCAGGTCTGGTCCCAATAATTAGCAGAGTCGCACGGTTCAAGGATATAAGTTAATGTGTTTTATTCACAATTCACGAATTAAAAAATCGTATATGAGTTTGGAGTACATCTTCAGTAAATATAGTTATTCGGTATCTTAAATAATTAAAATATCACCGATCGTTAATCGACAACTGTAACGTTACCGCTGTATATAAGTGGTTTTCCGAATGAAGTTCTCTCAACAAATGTAATTTTTATAATGCCTGGCAGAAAACGTTTACACTATTTCCATAAAAATAGTCCATATTTTACTCCATACTTTGCGAATCATTAATTCATATGTATGTGCATAATTAGCCATTTTTATTAGACATAAATCCTAGTCTTGAACTCGAATACGTGTACGAAGATTTAGTCATAGGAAAATAAAGAAAATCTATAGTACCAAAGAATTAAATTATCTCTACATAAATATATACCTAATTTAAAAGAATGTACATAATCAAAATCATTATTCTGATTTTATAAATATTTATAGATAATGTTTTATATTAAGTGATATGTTTGGGTACATTATTAAACTATTCAATCGGACAAATTGAATGATTTTATTCTATCACGCATGTAATGGCTCATTATCAGACAGTTATTTATTTATTTATTTATTTAACCTGATGGAGTTAAGACCGTAAGGTCTTCTCTTTCACTTCACAAGAGTTAAATTATACATACAATAAAAATTTTGATAAATTATACATAATAGATAATTATAGATTACACAGTATAAAATTATCCGGACATTTATTCATCCCACTCTTCTTGTTATTAATTACCTTATCGATCTACGAAAGTATGGTTTCCACTTTAATCTCGTTAATTCTTTACATTTTATTTGTCATCGTTTCTCACTCTACTCAATTTGGACTTAAACAGTATCGATTAATTCATGGTAACTGTGTCTTCTAGTATTGCAAGAAATTTGAATAGCTGCGATAAGTTGAGGCTACAATTATATATATATAAATTACGTGTCACGTTGTTTGTCCGCGATGGAATCCTAAACTACTGAACCGATTTTAATAAAATATTGCACACTGTGTGCAGTTTGATCTAACTTGAGACTTAGGGAAGTTTATAACTAAATTTATAGTCGCATTATTTGTATTGCAAATTATTTGTTTATTATTTAACAAAGAGTTATAATTATCTGTGAGTCCATACGATTCTAACAGATGGCCGTGTAAGGTAATAGGTTTATTATTTAACTAGGTGGCTGCGTTTTTTGTTGTAACCGCGAATTTCAATTGAATTACAAATATTGATTATTTCATATTTTAAGTGTGTTTGTGTTTATTTTATTTTCAATATATTGATAATAATATTAAATTCATGTGTAAGTATTAGTTTTAAGTAATCTGGCTGAAAGACAACAACTTAATTTAAATTTAACTGGACCGAGAAGGGACATTGAACAATATGGCGAATCAGTTCTAGAGACCAAGAATGATAAGATATCAAGTGAATTTCCGCAAAAGGTACAGGCCTATGTGACATAAATCTGACATTTATGAAGAATGTCAATATAAAAACACATGAAGGTCTTAAGGAACGGAATAACAGAATTGTAATTAAGTCTGTTAGTTATAATAATATGCCTAATATTACAGAATCAATCTCCATGCCTCAATTAAATGAAAAACAAGATGACTATAATATGACACAAGATTATATTACTATACAGAGACTTCTTGATGATGATGATGAGACTCCAAACTGCCAGCAAGTTCGTAGAAAAAAACGAAAGTATAATGAAATCAGCAAGCCTCCTCAATAATCACAAATAGAAATGAGATGCACAAAGAAATTAAACATAGGCTCAATTCTGGAAATGCATGCTATTATGCATTGCAGAGACATTTGATGTCCCAACTCCTTTCAAAAAACGTTAAGCTGAAAATATATAAAACTATTATTCTACCAGTTATATTATATGGGTGCGAAACATGGACTCTTACTTTAAGGGAGGAAAGGAGATTACGAGTATTTGAGAATAAAGTTCTTAGGAAATTTTTGGACCAAAGAGAGATGAACAGACAGGTGAATGGAGAAGACTATATAACAATGAACTACATGGTCTTTATAGGAAGCCAGATATAATAAGAACAGTTAAGTCCCGTAGACTGCGATGGCCAGGACATGTTGCGCGTATGGGGAATGAAAGACGTGCATGGAAACTTCTTGTAGGAAAGCCAGAAGGAAAACGCCCAGTTGGTAGACCAAGAATGAGGTGGGAGAACAACATTAACTATGATTTGAGGGAAGTAGATTATACAGGGAATGATTGGAAAGCATTAGCTCAGGATAGGGATGTATGGAGAGCTTATGTCCGTGCGGCCATGAACCTACGGGTTCGATAGTGCCAGTGAGTAAGTAAGTATATATATATATAATGACAGTTAGAAGGGCTGCATTATTATGTCGCCTTCGATTACACTGACTGAATGAATCGTCCACCACTATGACTGACACATGTGGATATGTAATCAGCAGCTGATGGGAAACCAGGGGCTTCTTGGGCTAGCATTATTTTAAAGTAATTTAGTTTAATCAACGATGCATTCTTCCTAAGAATTGATATTAATATATCAGAATATTTCTATGGATATATAAAAATTAGCTATAGTTTGTGCTTAAGCTTAAATCAATTTATGATATTTTAATGTTCCATTTAACTACGATTAACGAGATATTTTATTCCAAAGGAATTACGTTTCGCCGATTTAAGCAATGATAATGAACAGCGAATTCTAGGTTAAATATAATCGTAATAATTCGTGAACGAATCTCAAGAATCCTTTCAAAAGTTCTGATAAAAATGTGGAGGTCTAATATTAAAAGTGAACCGCATGTCCTTACATAATCACAGATGAAGGTCTACTGCAAGAGAAAATATGAATTTGCGCGCTTATGATGAAAGACTGAATGACTTGAAGCACAGAGAGACCACGACATTCAAGTTGTTTAGATGCTAGGAGGTAAAATTTGGACTACGTCAGAGATTTCTGAGAAATGCGCTCTTCAACTCATTCAAGGCATGACAGATTAAATTTTACATTAAAGTTGGGATTATAGAGTTACAAAGACAGTATAATATATTCGTTACAACATTTCAATCCGGCAATAAAAATATACACATATTTGTTGATTCTTTTAATACTTACAAGGTGTTTACAGTTGGTTTAGTATTATAAGAAGTTTACTGCTCATATTTAGGTCTATATCAGTGGTGCGTGGGACATGCTGTACACTGCCACTCCCTGCCTGTTCTGAATGTAAACTTTTAGTAGTTACTTCATTTTAATATTACCAAGTAAACATACATGTATAAATTAGTTACTTGTAGTAACACAGAAATAACTTTAGTATGATATCCGAATTATAATCATACAAAAAAGCAAATTAATCCATCTAGAAAATACTGGTTATCATAACAAGTAACAATTCGTATAAACATAGTTTTATTTGACATTCTGTTTACTTATTCTAAGCTTTGTGTACCATACGTTTGAATGGTGTAGCCGCACGAATTTTATGTCAGTCTTATTTGATCATGCAAGACTGACGACAAAACGTTTCGTGCAGACCTGACCTAAGTGTAGATCGTCCAATTCCATAACTTTCGTTTTCAAGTGAAAAGGGTGAAATAGTTTACTAGTCAAATTAAATAAAGTAATTATCCATGAACTATCGTCTGTTTACACGCAACTCTCCTTCTGAACCCGTGAATGAGGTGATCACATCCCCTCTTCCTAAAACAAATAGGAATCGACTGACTACAGAGCTAGGGTGCGTCTAAATTACTCACGCGAAACAGCGACCCAAAGTTGTATACAATAATAATAATAATTGCTGTATGGTCTTATAATTTATTGTGCTGCAGCGTCAAGGTATCTCATATTTCGGTCGCATATAATGTAATGAAGTGCAGAGGAGCGAATCATGATTTACCGAAGTCGGATAAGACAGTGTATACACACACACACACGTGCGCGCGCGCGCCGTTCAGAAATTGGGCGTGCATGAAATAACTACATCAAAATATTAATCGGTCCCGCGGCTAAGCGAGTGGCTTAAAACACGACACCTTAATGGATATATGGGTAAGTTCTCTGGGTACGTTCTCATGGGAGAAGTTACTTTTTCATGGAATTTCGGTCAGTATGGGACCGGTGCCCGATTAGCAAAGAATTAAATTGTGTATTTAGATTAAGTAGTAGCTCCAGGTTAAGAAAACCAGCTACAAAGGATGAGGGAACCGACATGCTGAGAACATGACGCCCCCTATATTAGCTGCATAGTAGTTCACATCTGCAAATGACAAAAGTGGATATGAAGCTAGCAGTCAGCTGATAGACCAAGGCCTTCTAGATCTATCTTACCATGGAGTTCAGTTTAATTCGCAATTGGGTATTAGTTTGTTCGTCTTTTTTATTCTTTTGAGAAGATGTAGGCCCTATTCTAAATCAGAATGACATTTTCAATTCTGAATAGTTTTATTTGGATGAAATGCCATGTTGTAGTGAAACTGTTGACAATAGTTCATAACAATTACATATGATGCATTTCGTTTTGTTCTCTATCAGCTGTAAAATGTCTGTTTTAGCTGCCATATCAGCTTACTTATTGTGCGGATTACCAGCATGACGGACACCCCTTACAAAGTGAGTATTAATATCATAATGACATTTTTCATAGAACGTATTGTATACATTGCACTATTGGCTGATCGCTATATATGTGTATATATATATATATATAATCTAATTATTTCCAATTTGCAAACCCCAATTTTGGAAGCTATGAGCTCCAAATTTAAAATTACAAGTTCCAATCTGTAAGTTCCTAGATTCACGTTTTGAAATAAAATGTTATGTTACAAATTCGAATCTCAAGGCTCTAGATTCCGCTTTCTAAATTTCAATATCCAAATTACAAATGTGACACCCCAAATACCAAGTATCAAAGTGTAACTTCCAAGTTTAAAATTATATTTCACATATTCCAAAATTAATTCCCAAGTTTGAAGTTTAAAGTACTATTTGGAAGGTCAAATATTAAATCTCAAAGCACTAAGTTCTTAGGAGTTCACAATTGTCCAGATGATCATATATACATATTTTTTTAAACCAATTGTCATTTTTATTTATTCTCTCATTTCCAGTATTTGTTCTGTATCCACAATTTAAACACATGATCATATCAAATTAATTCTTTCTTTATTCGTGGTTTATATTTTTCCTTGAATTGTACCTATATAACGTGAATCCATTAACTGATAATTCTAGTATAAAACAGAGTCAGTGCTGGTAACGTTGTACCAAAAACAATATATTTTAATCTATCATGAAGTTGTGAATTCCACATAAAATGTTAGATAAGACACGAAAGTTAGAGATTGCTCCCTACTTAACAAAGTGGTAGGCCTATATGCACTATTAAAGAGACTTTTCAAGTGCCTACATCCAAAAATAATGTAGAATGTGAACGAACTCATACGTTACAAATAAGTGCTATTTATTTTAATTAAATCTCTTTTATCATGCAGAAATATTATTTTTATGTCAGTTATCTTTATTTTGTATAATTAGATATTAAAGTTTATTGGGACATAAAACTCAAAATATGCATGTTGTAACTGCTAAACAATAAGTATACTCGCAATCGTTTGTTGAAAAAAATTCAAAAGTTCACAGAAATTATTTTACTCCCACTGTGTGAAACATGCCATTCTACATTTACGTCAGATAGCGATATAAAACCATACTTTTTTTGTACAGTTTACTGAAGATAGAAACTCCACATTTTCTGTTAAAGAGATTGAAACTCATAAATTTCGAAGACTAAAACTAGTGTCCTGCTATCTGAAGGCTAAACAAGTTAAAATATTTTATTTTGTTACAAATATTACCTCAGTTACGGTGGAATTCACCTAGTTATATTTTTTTATTACCAACTAATTACCTTGTTTCAATTTTAAAATTTGTACCTTATAAAACAGTCATCCTCAACTTAGTAACTTCTGTTATAAATGACGTCACACTACTAAAATTCAAGGCCTTTCTAAGACATGCTTCATCCTCAGGAATTCTTATAGTGTGACGACGTTTATAACAGAAGTTACTAAGTTGAGGAAGACTATTTTATAAGGTATACAATTTTAAAATTCAAATAATTTTAACCTCAACTGTGTTCAAGCAAGATTATTAAAAGTATACATAATTATTATGTTTTCTCCAAATTGTGTTATGGATATATTAATCGTGGTAGAATGCCACCCACAAGTATAGGGTGACTTTGTACGAGTATTTATTTTCAACCGATTTCTCCATAATATAAGTGTTTTACACAATATGGTGAATTTTAACCATTTTGTGGTTACATTTAATAAATATCTATTATATATCCTAACATTCCGTTTTATTTTTCTCACAATTTTGTACAGAGGCTCCATTAATAAATGCTCTTTTGTGAACATTTGTGCAGAATATACATTAATTCGACGTTAGTTAATAATTTAAACTCCGTCAAATTAATACATTCGTAATTAAAGCAAGCAAATTAATTGAGAACGAATTGTAAGCGAATACGTGTTTTAGAAAACATGAATATTAACGGAATAAATTTCCCCATTTATGTTCCTAGTACACTCTTGTGAACATTCCTATCAAATGTTAATTTAAAATAACAAATATTTTTCTTTAGATCACTTGCATTTATCTCACATTGTCGGCTCCTTTTACCTTCTGAACACAACTCGTGTAAATCTCCTCAATCAAATATTTAACACCATAGAATAATTCGTCTTTTGTATAGGCCATTTCCATGATCGCATTAGACCCTATTGCAAATATTACATTTTTACATGCTGAATTCTTTGGGTTGATACCTGTGACAACTCCTGAGAAACGTGTTTCTTCGTAATTAACAAGAATGAATTCATCCACGGAAAATTTAATTTCATTTTGTTCTGTTCTTCGATTTTTCCCTATCACATTGCTCTTCAAATAAAATCCACCAACAAGGCCGTCTGCAAATGGTGTACCATATAAATTAAATATAATTTTCAGCTTCAGATTCTAAACTAGACATTTACTGAGCTTTCTTTGATTTTGTTGTATAAGTGTTTCTCTTCGTTGAAATTTTTCATAATTTTACTTGTTAATTTATCCATACACAGGAACACATAACTTGACGGAGTAATTAAATTTAGTGATTTTACAAACTAACTCTGGATGCTTCTTTTCCATACTAATATCATATTCTGTTTACCAAGGTCATCAGAAAATCCAGGTTCATCAAGATTGATTGTATGTCCAGAGAACTCTATAGTGACTCACCGAAGGAACACTATAATAGATGTGTTCAACGTGCACCTGGGGGGGGGGGTTACGAATCGTGCACAAAAACTGCAGCCGACCGTTGAAGAGTTCACAGAGAGCTGGCATAATATCCTGATCAGGTCTACCGCAGCAGTAGACGAATCGTGGTATGACAAGAAAACCGGACCACGGTCTTTTAGACCGGAAGACGAACCATATAGGTGTTAATAAATTGTGCGTTTTTCCGTTTTTTATTCGAATTTAAGTAGGTAGCATAACAACTTAGTTTCCGCATTATTATTATTGTGATTATTATTATCTCATAATTATTATCATTATAATTATTATAATTATTATTATTATTATTATTATTATTATCGTTATTATCATTATCATCATCATCATTATTATTATTATTATTATTATTATTATTATTATTATTATTATTATTATTATTATTATTATTATTACATTTCAAGATTGAATTCCAAGTTCCAAGTACCGAGCTCTATGTTCAATGTTTGATACTTCGAGCTCCATTTTCTAAGTTTCAAGTTAGTTTATAGCTCAAGTTTCACGTTCCAAACGTCATATTTGAAGTGTAAACTTCAAGTAGGAGTCTCAGTCCTTATTGCAATAATAATAATAATAATAATAATAATAATAATAATAATAATAATAATAATAATAATAATCCCTCCATCCATAGTAATTCTGCCCGAAGGCAGGTCCTTCACTGCAATCATAGCATTTTCATGCTATGCTTGCAGCTTTACTAGGAAATAGTACGTGTGATAGTTTCCCGTTGCTTTCCATACCGGTGAAGGAGGAGGATGAGGATGATGATGATAGTGATAAAGATGATGGTGGCCATATGATTTCGGGGACCTTTTGGGCCTTCCTGACATTTGTCTTACAGGTGAGGAAAAACCCCGATAAATACCTCACTCAGAAAAACTGCCCCGACCGGGGATCGAACCCGGGCCCGCTGCGTGACAAGGCAGCACGCTACCTCGAGACCACAGCGGTGGACAATAATAATAATAATAATAATAATAATAATAATAATAATAATAATAATAATAATAATAAATGCAAAATTATAAGAAAAGGTTTAGGTACACAAGTCATAGCATTTAGACTCATAAGTAAAAAGGAAATAAAAATATATATACATACATTCATAGTGATATTAGAAAACGAAGGTTAAAATTGTAAGGCCATATCAAACGAATGAAGTCAAATAGGCTTGCAAAACAGATAATGGAATTCTACGAAAACAGAAGTAAAGCTGCAGTGGATACCATGAAGTGGATTGATGAAGTCAAAAAGGACTTAAATTGGCAGGAATTACTAAAGAAGATATCTCAAACAGAGATATATTTAGAATTAAGGTGAATACGTGGCAAGTTGACCAAGAGGACAAACCGAAGATAAAAACTGGAATAACTTCGACTGATGATAGAAAAGAAGCTCATAGCAAAAGAATGAATGAAATTTGGGCTAAAAGGAAACGCCTCTAAGTACTTTTCGTAGACCTATATGGCTCATCCGCAATAAAAAAAATAATAATAATCTAAAATTACGGATTACTATTCTCTCGATATTTATAGTATTATTGTCAACTTCATAAGACAATTTAGAAACATTTTCCTAGGAAAAACTTAATGCATACCATATTTTACAAAGAGTTATTCGTGCAACACGACTGTGTTATTTGTTACTTTCACAGTAGAACACAGTGTATAAATTGTAATTAAAGAAACTCTTCCATTAAAATTCCTAACTTACGCTACTAAATTTCAATGATTAAAGGTCTTAAGGAGGCAACGACGAAATTATTGTTATAATAAGAAAACGTAAAAATATATTGTTACGCTAATTGTTCGAAGACGAACATTTTAGAAAGCATAACGTAGTATCCACAATAAATTGAAATAATTGCCATTCTCAGGAAACATGTTACAATGCTTTGTGTTTAGTGAATTACAAGTTCAAGTTGCCCTGACGGAATGTAGTGCTGTGCGAAATGCACTTTATCTGTTGCTAACCCCCTCCCCCTGCCAACACTACCTTAGCTTTATTAGTATAAACGAAAAGGGAGAAGGGATACATACTGGAGTACGAGGTACAAACTGAACTAGCTATAGTTGTTTGTATTATATCCTACTTATATTTAGTCCTTGATAAAGGAGAGATAAAAAAGTTATAATATAAAGTTAAAAAATTCTCTTTAAGTCTTTCTGACTAGTCCCATCATTAGCAGAAGGAGCAGGGGACAAGCCTGTATCTACCGCCCTGAATGCAATACTCTGTTTCTACTGACCCTGATAAATAATAATTTGCAAAATTCAAGAGACGGACCTATAAGGTAAGAATTTTATATTATTATTTTAATTTTGTCCACCGCTGTGGTCTCGAGGTAGCGTACTGCCTTCTCACGCAACGGGTCTTGGTTCGATTGCCGGTCGGGACAGGCTCCTGGTTGAGTTTTTCGGTTTTTTTCTCAACTGTAAGACAAATTTCAGAAAGTTTAGGACCCAACGGTCTCCAAAAATCATCCTGCCATCCTCATCATCCTTCACCGGTTTGGAAAGCAATGGGAAACTACCACACCTACAATTCCCCAGTAAAGCTGCAAAGCAAGCAAAAAAATGCTATGATTCTGCCCTCGGGCAGAATTACTGTGGTGGATTTTAATCTTTGACTATACCTCAACGGAATTCTCTCGCGAATTTTATTCTTGTGAACTGAAAAATAAATGTCTATCTATACATAGGACAAGCTTACACCATTAAAGGAGTTACTTAGGCTTCAGATTCTTTTACGAGCCCAACAATTTTCAGACTCGGGACTCACGGCTTAAAGTCCATCTCAGAGTACTTTTCTCTTGGATTTTTTCATCCTAAAAATCCATCGGCAGCCGGGCTTGGACCCGAGACCAGAGGAATTGAAATAATCCCTGGACCACCTAAGCCTTATTAATGCTTTCCAAAAAAAGACTTTGTTTTTTTTTCCAAAATAATATAAGTCATGGAACTAAATACCAAGTCAACTGAAAATTCGTATTACATTTCAATACCCTACTTTGTCAGCTTCTAACTATAGGCTACCATCAACGATTTCTTATCGAATGTTTATGACAGCACATCCGTATTGTTTTGAGAAACATTGAGTTTTAATTGTAAGTAACCGAACTCAAGACCCAAATTTCTAATGAAAACCAATAAAATTTAAACATTACACTTTAGCAGCCCTCGATACGAGTAATAGTATCTGCTGGAGGTAACATAATAGCGTGTACAATTGTCCGAGTGCTATTTCCGGGCTGAATTCTACAAAAATAGTCCGGTCTTGATCTCATGACCTTGGATTTGTAACTCTTAGTTGATTATTTTGGTTTATAGGTTTCTTACTGAAATGCCTCTTCGTCAACAAAGTTTGCCTGTGGTGTGAGATAGTTACCTTAAGAGAATAGAAGAAGCTGAAAGTATTCCAAAATATAATCATTAAACGAAAATTTGATCCTTCAAGTGATGAGAATACAATAATCATCATAACGAATAATTAATTACATAAATTAAAACGTTGTCCTAATACTTTAAGGTTTATTGAGTTTGGAACATTGGCAGGTATTGTAACTCGAGTGGATGAAAGTAGAAATGTTTTTTTATTGGGAAACCTTAGTCAAACTATGATTAGAAAGGCTTAGGCATAGATTGGAGCTTAATATTTAGATGCATTTAAGGAAACTGAAAATTGGAGATTTTTTTTGTCGAATGCCACTGGGCTGTCTTTAAGACATTCAAGATATTTTTGGATTTTTTTCTTGGCATTGGCAGAATTGTAACCTATATCTGAGGTTGGGGCGTTTATAAGGAGGAGTTACGTTAACTCGATCGTCGACAAATGATGATAAAGCACCAGGAGAGTCCTTAATCCTAAATTTAATCCAAATTCGAGATCACGAGCAACCACAGTAATAATTCCTTTTAAGGAAACATTACTAAGGTCTGACCGGGAATCAAACTCGGGATCTCAAGCACAATATTCATATACTCTTACCACAACATCATGGACATGGTCACATCTGAGATATGAACCGAACTCAATTTAATGTGGATAGGAACCAGTGGATGGCCTTAGTGAACGAACCATTGTTACTTTTTTGCAAAGAACACAGAGAAAATAATTTCGATTCGGTAGATAAAGCGTTGGCCGCGGTAGACTAGTGGTTATGCTCCTTGCCTCCGGTCCCGACGGTCGCGGGTTCAAACCCCGCCGGAGTCGATGGATTTTTTAAGGATGGAAAAATCCAAGGAGCGAAAGTCCTCCGGGAGGGACTTTAAGCCGTGGGTTCCGAGCCTGAAGATTTTCAGGCTCGTAAAAGATCCTTAAGCCTGAATGAAAAGGCCTCTAAGCAAAATTTACCGAATTCTCCCGTCCTAGTACTACGTAGGTTTCCTAGATGTCAGTATGAGGCGGAACACTGACCACGGACCACTCAAATGACATTTATACGAAAACAAGTGTAACTAAATTAGTATGGTTCAAATTCTCCCCTGTAGGGGAAGTGCACCTAAATCTCTGCTAAGGGAAACATGGACTTACAAGATACAAGAAGAAGATAAAGCGTTTGTGTTTATAATTTATATGTCCGTGCTAAAGATAACATACCTAATTTTTTAACGATTTTCTCAAAAGTTCAGGTTATTAGGGCGTGAAAGGGCCCATACATTTTGTTCAGAGATCTCTTACTTCAGGCTTAGATTATTTGGAACTATAAATCTACGAGACGGGATGAACGGCTTTACTTCTCTTCCGAAGGAAGCCACACTCAGAATTTTTACGTCATTAAAGATGCATAAACTCTGACAGGCTTTGAACACAGAAACTAGGAAATATTGGCGAACATCATAAGCATTAGTTCAAAAGGACCGGACAAGTGCTATACGGAACCCCAGTAATTCAAACAATGAAACGTGTTTTTGATTTACGATAAACATTGTAAAATCATATGAATGGACACGGCATCTCCGAAGAACAAGTCCGACAGTGTGGCTTACGCTGAAACACGATGTTAGTGGCGTGACCTTCGATCTGAATTTCAACTTACTTGGCCGGATACTTCTTGGTGAAGTTCCTACTTAATTATTCTCACTAAGCTGAACGAATAAAATTTATGTGGAATAGTTGTAAGTGGAACTAGTATTTAGGGTCACACCATTACAAAACGGAGAGAGTAATATATAATTCAAAACTGTGTTTTGCCAAAATATACATGTCTAAATTGATTATGCAGATACATTTATATTTAAAAATATTCACATTAACATTAAATATATAATATAATCTTACGAGTTTTTAATGAGAAACTTTGGGAGGAGGTAATATGCATCATTGATTAAATACAGAAGCATGAGTTAATGTGATGCGAGCACACATTCACAGTGTATAACACAACAAAATATATGTGTATATATATATATGATGATAATTATGACATTACTTACTTACTCACTGGCACTATCGAACCCGTAGGTTCATGGCCGCACGGACATAAGCTCTCCATACATCCCTATCCTGAGCTAATGCTTTCCAATCATTCCCTGTATAATCTACTTCCCTCAACTAATAGTTAATGTTATTCTCCCACCTCATTATTGGTCTACCAACTGGGCGTTTTCCCTCCGGCTTTCCTACAAGAAGCTTCCATGCAAGTCTTTCATTCCCCATACGTGCAACATGTCCTGCCCATCGCAGTCTACGAGACTTAACTATTCTTATTATATCTGGCTTCCTGTAAAGACCATGTAGTTCATTGTTATGTAGTCCTCTCCATTCAACTGTCTGTTCATATCTCTTTGGTCCAACAATTTTCCTAAGTACTTTATTCTCAAATACTTGTAATCTCCTTTCCTCTCTTAAAGTAAGAGTCCATGTTTCGCACCCATATAATATAACTGGTAGAATAATTGTTTTATATATTTTCAGTTTAACGTTTATTGAAAGGAGTTGGGACATCAAGAGCCTCTGCAATGCATAATAGCATGCATTTTCAGAATTGAGCCTATGTTTAATTTCTTTGTGTATCTCATTCCTATTTGTGATTATTGTTCCTAGGTATTTGAATTCAGCCAATTCCTCAAAATTTCCCTCATTTGTCATTAGCTGTCCATTTCCATTATTTAATGGATTTCTATGTGTGACCATATATTTAGTTTTATTGATATTTACTTCCAGTCCTAATTTCTTAGTGTTACTCAATAGTGTGTGCGTGTTGTCCTTTAGTACCTCCTCGCTATCGGCCAACAATACTACATCATCAGCATAAACTAACAGCTTATTAATACCATTGAGTTGTAAGCCATCCTCATTCTCTAAAGATTTAATGGCATGCTCTAGTACAAAATTAAATAGTAGAGGAGATAGTGCATCTCCTTGCTTCAACCCATTCTGGATTTCAAAAGTGTCCGAAAACTGTTTGCCAAACGCACCCTACTCTTTGTGCCATTTAGACACATTCGTATAAGTCTAACTAACTTTTTAGGAATTCCGAACTCCAGCAGGATACTATATAACTTCTCCCTCTTAATTGAATCATATGCTTTTTTGAAGTCTACATACAGTTGATGTACAGTACCATTATATTCCCATTTCTTTTCTAAAATCTGTCTTATACTAAAAATCTGATCTGTTGTAGACCTGTTTCTTCTAAATGCACATTGATGATCTCCTAGAATGTCATCATATAAGCATATAGGAGTAAGTCTGCTTACTAATATATTTGTTAGAATTTTGTACGAAGTTGAAAGTAATGAGATGCCCCTGTAGTTGTTGCAATCACTTTTATCTCCTTTCTTATAAATTGGTACGATAATTGATTCCTTCCATTCATCTGGAATAGCTTCTTTTTCCCAAATCATACTAAGCAACCAGCGTATCTTGTCCATCAATTTTTCTCCCCCTGATTTTATCAGTTCTGCTGGGATCTCATCTGAACCTGATGCTTTATACATCTTCAATTTTTCAATCACCATTTCGACCTCTAATGCACTTGGCTCTGCGACTAGCATTTCTGCTGTCTGTAAATTATCCTCCTCAATGTCATATATATATGTGTGTCATAATCATCATCATCATCATTATCATTCAGGGATTAAGCCTCTTGGCTCCTTCCGGTTTCATGAAAGCTACAATTGTCAAAATTGTTCAGACTATCTTCTGTGTGGGCGGCCAACATTTCTCCTTCCGTGCAGTTTATAATTTAGCAATAATTTTGGAAATCTTCCTTCTGGCATTCTATCAATATGTTATTTCCAGTCGTTCCTATATTTAATTATTCGGTCTGTAAGTTTGAAAATATTTAGTTGCTTTCTTATATCTTCAGTTCTTTTCTTAAACAGCAGAGTATATTCTGCTCTATTTCTTAAAAATCGCATCTCAGCTGCTTCCAATCTTTGGTCTTGTCTTTTAGTGATCGTCCAACATTCTGATCCATACATCAATACAGGAACAGGCAATACTTTATAAAATTTAATTTTTGTTCCTTTTGTTGTGTTTTTAAGAGTTATTTAATAGTGCCACTTATTAGATTAAATTTATTTATTTTGTCATTAATATCTTCAATTCTAACATATGATACATTGAAACCTAGATATTTAAAACTGTTTAAATGCTAAAATTTTAGTTTTATTCTTTGAATGTTTTAAAATTGTAATTGGCACTTATATTTTCCATATATATATATATATATATATATATATATATATATATATGTGTGTGTGTGTGTGTGTGTCTGTTATAATTAAATTTGGACATTCAGCAATGAAGGCTAAATATGTGACATAAAAAGAAAAAATAAACGTCTGTGCTGGAATGCTTGAGTGGGGCAGTTAGGAGTGGGTCTTGGGTTCAAATCCTGGTTCAGGAGTTTATTTTTATTTTCATGTTATATATTGGTACAACCAGGGAAAAAAGGGGTTGGAGTATGATATGAAGAACGCCTTGAAAGGAAGGGAATTGGAAGAGGAGGACTGCTATGACAAAAGGAAATGGTAATAGGGAGAAGAGAAACAACTCCAGTCTGTCTGTCTGTCTGTCTGTCTGTCTGTCTCTGTCTGTCTGCCTGTCTGTCTGTCTGTCTGTCGTCTTCTTCTTCTTCATCTTCTCCTTCTTTTTCTTCCTTTCCAGGATTAGGTCAATGCGACCTATTCCGGTCTAAGTCCATCGTTTCCTTGGTCGTCCCGAAAATACTTGTCCATGTGGTTTGTAGGTGTTGATCTTTTTGGGTAATCTTGTATTGTCCATTCTGTCTAAATGTTCTTTTCATTGGTATTTGTGCACTTCTAGTTTATCGACTATTGAAAATATCTCCAGTTCATTTCTTATTGATTCATTGTGTTATCCATCCATGCGTGTACATCGTTTTACGGATCTTAAAAATTTAATTTCAATGGCTTGAATAAGTGAGATATATTTATTATAAGTACCTAAGATTCAGATCCATATAAAAGAACAGGTACAACCATAAATTTATAAAACCTGAGCTGAGTTCCTCTTCGAGTCTTTCGAAGGGTTCTTCTTATGGTGCAACACATCATTTGATATCGGTTTAATTTATTGTGTATATCCCAATCGTAGCTATTATGTTATATCTAAACCTAGATAGTTAAAGTGTGCTATCTGTTCTATTATTTCATTATTGATTACTATTTTTGTTCTGACTGGCACTTTGCCCTGAAACCAATAATTTTAGATTTTGAAGTTGAGACTTAGAGATTATAATTGAGTCCTAATTGATTCAACATGTAAACGGCTCTTTGTAAATCATCCTCTAACTTCTGTACAATTACCAGATCGTCTGCATACATTAAAATATTCATATGCATTAACTGATTAATTTGTATTCCTATTGGGCTTGATGTTTTCCATTTTGGTATAACCTCGTCAAAATATATATGAAACAATGTAGGTGATAATGTACACCCTTGTCGAACTCCTTGATTTATTAAAATTTCCTCTCTGGAATAATTATCTAAATTAAGGTTAATTTTCATGCCATTGTAAATACTTTTCATTCCTTTCTCAAGTTCCAAGAAAGCTAAATATGTGGGTAAATTGAATTCTCGTCTCTTTTCTATTATCTGTCTCATAGTGAACATATTGTCAGAGCAGGGCCTTCTTTGTCTAGAACCGTTCTGTTCTTCTAAAAGCAATGCATATGCTATTGGTTTTAATATATTAAGTAATATCCCTGCATATATTTTATATAGAGTTCAAAATACTGATTCCTCTATAATTACTTGTTTTATTTGTCTCCTTTTTTTAAAATTGATGTAACATTTGCAATGAGCCATGTTTTGGGAATTTCTTTGTTTATCCAACATTTGTTAAAGATGTGTAATAATCTTAATTTTAATAACAAACCTCCACATATAAAAAAATTCTGCATTTATGTTATCAGGCCCAGGTGATTTTCTGCATTTCAATTTTCTTATTGATGTTTGTAATTCATTCAACGTGATTAAATCGCATCCTTCAAATGTATTATCTACTGGAGTGTGAGATTGTTCATTCTCATTAAACCACAACTGTTTATAATGTCCAACCCATACTTTTGGTTCAATAACATTTATATTGGCTTTATCTTTCTCTGATTTATTTATATTTCTTAGTATTTTAAATGCAAAATCTTGCATTCAACATCTCCTATAAATTTCTCCCAACTCTTTCTATGTGCTCTCTGCACAGCGATTTAGCATAATTCCTTGCCTGTATTTATTTTTGTATTGATTCTTCATCATTTTTTGCAATAAAAGCCTCCATTTTGAACCATAGCCTCTGCTTTCTAAGGAGGTACTAGACCAAATTATTTGATTGCCTTACATGCCCATAGATGTGATGAATGGCATACGGTCAACATACAGAACTCGATAAGATATCTAAAGAGCAAAGAAGATATTACTAAGATGTTGGAATAAGTATATTTTGCTTAGATGCATTTTTTATTCAGGCTTAAGGATCTTTTACGAGCCTGAACATCTTCGGACTCGGGACCCATGGCTTAAAGTCTCCCCCGGAGGACTTACTTCTTGAATTTTTCCATCCTGAAAAAACCATCGACTACGGCCGGGTTTGAACCCGCGACCCTCGGGATCAGAGACGACTAGTCTACCACGGCCGACAACATCCAACAACCCTACATGGTAACTGTGAGCGAATAGAATTGGAGGAGAAATCGGATTAATTATTCTGACCCAAATACGGTTATGAGGGGGGAGCGCTGGAACCAATGTCAACGCAAGGGTGAGTAGTACCACGAAGTTTGGGTCACAACAAGGGGAAAAATCTTCATATGTGGAATATGTATGTAAAAAATTGAAAGTTCATTTGTGAAGTAAGTAACACTCGGAAAAAATGTAAATTTTAAGTTCATTTGTAGTTTTCTAAAAAATATATCACGCCCTTTATACTATATGGTAATTATGTGTTTATTTAATACTACTCACCTTCCCTTCTTATTCGATTTACTGCGGACGCAAAGGGCTACTTACACTCAAACACTAAATTAAAAATTCCCGGGAACTGTAAAAACTTAAGAGTCCAAATAATACGCATAAGTGTAATGTTTATACTTTCTAAACATTCATTAAATTTTATTCAAAACAAAAAAAAATATATTTTCAGTTTTCAGCAATTTATAATTTCTTTTGATCCTACTCCTCAGCGTTTACCGTTAAACCAAATATGTTTCTAAATAAACTTTGGAAAGTGGTTTAGAGAATATAATACATAAATCTAGTTCTAGACGTATGAAGATCTAATATGGTCGTGAGAGTTCATATCTTCAAATCTAGTATGCCAGGGTTCTATTTCAGTCAGGAGCTTAGGGACTTTTAAATATTTTTCACATCTATATGTGAGTAGTCCTGCCACAGTCTAAATACTTACTTTAATGACACAATTTTAATTTGTAAATTCCTAAAATTTTAGGACTGTAAACATATGATTAACATATAAAATTTAAGAAATGTAAATATATTATTAAGGAAATATTTTAAAATTTTGTATACAATGTAAGAAGTAACTAAAAGTTGTCTGAGGGTGAAAAGGAAGAGTCGCTAAGTGTCACATCTTGTCGAGATCGTGCGAGCTTTCACCGAAATGAGGTTGCTTTTTAAGTTGGGAAGGGATGGATCTGATGAAATAAGCGTCTGCCTAGAAACGTACGAGTACAAACATCTTTTCTTCATTATAAAATGTTTTTGCTCCTACTTTCATTATCCTCCATTCGTCGTTTCCCAACTGTAACTCCATTCCTACTTACTTTTAAAGAAACCTTTCTTCATTTAATTATTTTTTGTGTTACCTTATTACCTACAGATCTCTGAGCATAAATATTTACTTTCGAGTAATTCGTCTTTTTTTTATAATATACTAGCAATGATTTAAGTTTCCAATTGGAATTAATTTATTTTATTATCAACTTTACAAGTTATCTACATATTCATTATGTACATTTTTTTAGTTGTACACAAAACACATAGAAAATCACTCTTTATATTACTTGGGCTTCAAGGCTTATATTGGATTGTCCCTTATAGATATATATAATAGGGTTGTTAGAAGCAAAGGGATGCAATTGATTTTTGGCAAAAACGTTTAGTGCAGAATTAATTACATTCTTGACACAAAAAATGTATTTAATGGCTAAACGATGTAAGTGTATGCGTTAGGAGTAGATTCGTCATAGCAGAGTATTGTATATCTGGCTTAACTTGGCAAAGAGAGAGATGCAGATATAAGGGTATATCCTTTACCGATTTTGCCCAGTTACAAAAGAAAAAACACCCACCCAGTTTTCAGGTTTAATCTTCCCCCTTTTCCCTATTATCTGGTGAAGAATAACTTACGACACTGGTGCGAGTGAGAGACGTGAGCACTGCTGTCTCTTTCTACAAATTGCTTGTAAAGTTAAGCCAGGCGAACTATAGTTAAGGCACGATGCCTTGGCACAGAACTACGGAACTTGCGCTGGTTCGATTCTCAATGGGGAAAGAAATTTTCTCATGGGATATCGGTCAGTATGGGACCGATTCCCACCTAGAATCAAGAGGAATTCTTATAGCTACAATACGTACCGGCTCCAAGGTTGAGAAAAGCAGCTATAACGGCTGGGGGACACAACATGCTGACCACATGCTAACCCTACACTGGCTGGATGATCGGCTACCTCTGTGATTAATACAAATAGAAGTGAAGCCAGCAGCCGACTGGTAGGCCAAGGGCCTTCTAGGCTTGTCGCGACATGGAGTTCAGTTTTTAGTTAGGAGTAGATAAAGTATGATTTCATTATTTTAAATGTATGTTATCTATGATTTTCTTATGTAACTGCAACTTTAAACCTATTTTTCTCATTACAGTATTTACTGCAAAATTTTCCTTCGCTTCTAACCGCCTCATATATAAAATGAAATATCAACAGTTTCGCAAGTTGTATGAATTACGTGAACTGTGTTCATATCTAAAGCCTTATGCACATGTGAAGGAATTAGTATGGTTTAAGCAAGCCTGTAGTCCTTTGGGATTCATGTTTACTTCGTTCTGGCATTTCATTAAAAAGTTACATTTTTCGATTAAAAACGCTTCCATGATAAGCTGCCATTTCATAAACTACTTTTTTTCGCTGTGACCACAGAATTATCATACATGAAACTACCCTATTAAGTGCATAATGTAACCTCTCTTGTGTCTACATAAAGTCAATCGGCCTGTGATATTCACGGATATCTGCTGATCAGCAGATTGTACTATTATAGGAGGAAGTAAAATGAAATGGAACGAAATGTATTGCAAGAATATGGAGAAGTGGTGGAATATTTTAAGTTATAGCAGAGGAGAAGGGAGAAATCTCGATAAAATCCTGCCCAGTCTCTGATTCGTCCTTAATGAACCCCAAATTTAGTGACCGATATAAGAAATTGTCCCCTTTTAGAGTGTTAACCATTAGTGCTACAAGCCGCCCCTAATTAATACATGCTACATAAATTAATTAAAATAATATTTCTTACTAACTCACTACCATGTAGTTACATGACCGCACGGGTATTAGCTCTCCGTATATCACTTTCCTGAACTAATGTTTTTCAATCGTCCCCTGTTAAATTTGCATCATCCTCATGCATGGCGATGAACAAATGCGTTTTATAGGCCATGTGGTCCTGTTACTGTAAACCTAGCGAAGAGTGGTCCTTGACTGTTCCACCACCGATGTTTTGGTTTGGCCTTGGTCCCTATGTCCAGTTGGGGTATATTTGAATGCCAATTTTTGGAGTGTCTATGTCTTGCCATTCTTCTCAGAATGATTTTTTCCATTCTTGTTGGTATCTAATTGTATATCTTCATTTAAACTTGCTACTCCAAGTTTTCCTCCCCCCTGGATAGTAGTGTTCCTTTGGTGATCCATTCTATGTCACTCCTAACCTGATCGTAAGAATCGCCTTTTGGCTTACTTGATGTTTTATGAGAGTTTCTTTTATTTACAATCCAAATTTCACTTCCGTATTTTTAAGCATCTTTTGATGTGACGTTATGTAATCTTAGTTTTGTTCTCTGTCCTCATCTGTTTTACCAAAATGCTCTTCGTATTAACCCCTTCCAACCCTCTTTTAATATATTTTTTTGTAATTTTGAATCAATGTCACTCTTATAGATACTCTGCAAATACACTTCCTAAGTAAGAGAAATCTGACACTTGTTCTATATTTTTTCCATCAATCTCAATTTTCACCCGTTGTATGTTTTTTTCCACACATTGCCATTGTTTTGGATTTTGATGTGGAAATTTTCATATTATATTTGCTGGCAATTTTGAATAATTGATATGCTGCTATTTGTAAGCTATCTTCGGAATCTGATAATATTATTTGATCATCAGCATATAATATTGTTTGAATTATTTTATTCCTAGTTATTGAAATTCCACTGTTTACTGTTTGTTTCCATTCTTGCACTATTCTGTTAATATATATATTAAATAAGAGTGGAGATAGTCCACATCCTTGTCGAACACCTTTGCCTGTGTTTATGTGTTCTGTAATTTCTCCATCTGGTAATTTAATTTTGATTTTAGAATTTTGATATAAGCTTTGTATGGCTCGTATTACATGTGAGTGTATATGTTTCTTCATGCAGTATCTGCCAAAGTTTATCTCGGTTTACATTATCATATGCCTTTTCATAATCTATAAATAGTATGTACAGTGGGAGATTAAATTCTCTCCTTTTTTCCATAATTTGTTGCAGGGTAAATATTGCATCTATAGTGCTCCTCCCTTTTCTAAATCCACATTGTTCTTCTTCCAAAAATGTTTCAGTACTTACTGATAACTTATTTTTAATTATGTTGGCATATAATTTAGATGCAGTTGGGAGTAAGGTAATGCCTCGGTAGTTATCACATTTGTTTTTCTGACCTTTTTTATGTCTATTAATTACTAGACCCGTTTCCCAATCCGTTGGAATATTAAGACAATGCCAAATATTGTTAAAAAGTTCTAATAGTTTCTCTTTCAAGGCAGTTCCTCCATACTTAAAAGTTCTAAATTTAAATCATCTAAACCTGGACTTTTCCTGTTCTTGGCCTTCTTTTAAAACTTCTTCTAGTTCGTCCATTGTTATGTCTGGTTTTTCTATTTCATTTTCACAAGTCAAATTCGAAGTAATTTTTTCAGTGTGAGTGTTCGGTTCTGACCAAAGATTTTTGTAGTAAGTAATCCAGTCTTGTTTTGGTATCAGATTAACATTAATTTTGTCTTTTGTTTCCATCTGTAATTTTTTGAATATTTTAAATCCCTGTCTTTGTGCTCCTGTAATATCACGTTCTAAGGATTTTACAAATTTATCCCAATCATCCCTTCTGTATTTTCTAGACAATTTACGAACCTTAGCTCTGAGTTTTTTATATTCTGTATAATGTTCCTCTTGTTTAGTTTGTAAATACACTTTATAGGCTTTTTTCTTTTGTTCAATATTTTCTTTTAATTCGGGATTCCAAGTTCGTAATCTCTTTTTGTTTTTGATTTGTTTATATCCGAGACTCTCATAAGCTGCTTCCATGATTGCTTGTTTTAGATTTATCCAGTCCTCTTCAATATCGCCCGTGCTTGTTTTAAGTTTATTCTTTATTCTAGTTTGATATAATATTTGTGTACTTTGGTCTTCCAATAAGTGAATTTTAAACTTTTTTGGTGTCTTATTTTGTACTGTCTGCTTGTATTTTCTTGTGCTGATGTGTTTGTGATATAATTTTATTTTGCTTTCAACAAGAAAATGGTCACTATCAATTTCACTTCCTCTGTATATTCTAGTGTCATTTACAGACTTTTTAAATTTATTATTAATTAGTACATAATCTATTATAGACTTTGATCCCCTTGCTGCCCATGTATATTTGTGTATTTTCTTGTGTCTAAAGAAGGAGTTTGTGATTCTTAAATTATTGAATATGCAAAAATCTATTAGCAGTTTACCATTATTGTTGCAAGTTGGTTCTCCTTCTGATCCAATGCATTCTCTTATCGGTTGATTTCCGACTCTTGCATTAAAATCACCAGCAATTATGAGATAATCTTGTTTATTTACTTTGTCAATGGTTTCTTGTAAAATATCATAAAATTCTATGGTTTCTGAATCATATAATTTATCTTCCTAAAAACATGGTTAATTTTATTATCCTAGATAATTCTTGGTTTGCCTACTGGATATTTTTTCTCCGGTTTTCCTACGAGTTTCCACGCCAATATGTCGTTATCCATTCATGCCAGATGTCCTCCCATCGCAATATACGGGAATAAACGATTCTTAATACATCTACACTTCTGGGTGTACGAGTAAATACTATAGAAGACGACAAATATAAAATTAATATAAAATGACAGTAACTATATATTTAAAAAATCTGATATTTATTTATAAAACAACAATTCATTATGAAGGTGAGTAACGCATGTTTTGAAAGCTATAAAGGTGCGTCATTGATAAGCTTAGAATTCCTGACGATTTCAGGATGTAAATCAAATCACATACTGTATTGTCCGCATAACGTGCAGATTAGTGCAGCGCGGATAGACTTCTCAAGTCAACTTGTTCATTTAATTTAGTTGACAGTTTGCTAATAGCATGAATAAGAAGGTAAGTTCGAATTTATTAAAATATTATTTTATTTGTATTGAATCGTGTTGTTTCAGCTATGTGCTGCGATTATACAACTTTTACGTTATCATTCGCTGGTTTACTCTTGGCGGGAATACTCGCAAAATATTGAATTATTTCTCTGAAGTCACTCAAACAGATTATTTATCACCGTTATCGTCTTTATGAAGTATTTCTTTTCTTCACATCTTCATCCATGGTTTTTAATTATTCTGTATCAGTGTCCTTCAATATATGAGGAAAGACGTCATGTCTATGCACAGATCATAAACGTGGGAATAACCCAGTTAACTTTGTTTTTCGTGTTAGATTCTCCAGTATGCCACAAGACATAGGCCTACATTTCTGATGATCGCTCAAGATCTGATACTCATTGCTATGGAGTCTTTCTCGTTTGTCAAAAAGCGTGAATCATATTTCCATTTTTTACGAATAGCTACATTGTTCGTATGTGCCTGTACAAACTATTTGTTCTTTCATTGATTGTGATTGAAATCTATTATTATTATTATTATTATTATTATTATTATTATTATTTATTATTATTATTATTATTATTATTATTATTCATCGCTGTGGTCTCGTAGTAGCGTTGCTGCCTGGTACACAGCGGGCCCGATTTCAATCTGCGGTCGGGACTAGTTTTCTAGTTGAAAGTTGTTTTATACCGAAAATTAAAAATTGCTTCTAGTGGGACCCCATGTTTATTTTCTTGCAACGAAACTGATTCATATGATTTAATTACGAAAGAAAGATATATTTCGTAAACCAGTAAAGTGAGATCATAATTTCGACTTTCTGTGGATTACAGTAATTTTACGTAATTTCTGCGTAACGGTCCTTTTTTTTTAGATATTGCAGTTAATACATACGGTAGCACCCAAGTACTTTCCTTTTTCATCAAATTTCCACAAATATAACAATGTTAATTACATTGTATTTTATTGATCATTATGTAGTCTTGTTTTGATATACTCTCTGTACCTGTAATAATCATAGCACAAACAGTTGTTCCTTCAAGAATTTGCACAATGCTATTTACACATACTATATTAATTAATTTAATCAATGTCATGTGATTTATATCTCCCTCTCTTCCTCCCTTTGACTTCTCTCCCTTTCTTGGTACTTTTACACACTTAACGTTTCCAGGGCCTTTAAAGTACCCGAGTTGCCGGGAAAGTATTTTCAATTGGCAGCGTGTGTATGCTTCATGACGATAGAAGACATACAGGGTATACCGTGATGATATTTACGCTCAACGGTGGTTTTATATTCGAAACAAAATAAAACGGACAGAAAAACATTAGTAGGTTATAAAAATATTAATAAATGAAGCTATTTAATTGAATTTTATTTAATAACGCTTTTGAGAAGATATTAACACTCTGCATTAATTACAATGTGGTGAAAATAATCATCATCATCATCATGAACAAATTCGTTTTAGGCCATGTGGTCTGTACGGTAAACCTAGCGAAGATGGTCTTGATCTTTCCACCGATGTTTTGGTCTTCCTTGGTCCCTATGTCCAGTTGGGGTATATTGGAATGCCAATTTTGGAAGTCTATTTCTTGCCATTCTTCTCAGATGATTTTTCCATTCTTGTTGGTATTTTTGGATATCTTCTTTTAAACTTGCTACTCCAAGTTTTCCTCTGATAGTAGTGTTCCTTTGGTGATCCAGTCTATTAACTCCTAACAATGATCGTAAGAAGCGCATTTGGCTTACTTGAAGTTTATGAGAGTTTCTTTTATTTAAAATCCAAATTTCACTTCCGTATTTTAGAGCAGCTTTTGATGTGACGTTATGTAATCTTAGTTTTGTCTCTGTCCTCATCTGTTTACCAAAATGTCTTCGTATTACCCCATTCATTTTATTATATTTTTGTAATTTTGAATCAATGTCACTCTTATACTCTGCAAATACACTTCCTAAGTAAGAGAAATCTGACACTTGTTCTATAATTTTTCCATCAATCTCAATTTTCACCCGTTGTATGTTTTTTCCACACATTGCCATTGTTTTGGATTTTGATGTGGAAATTTTCATATTATATTTGCTGGCAATTTTGAATAATTGATATGCTGCTATTTGTAAGCTATCTTCGGAATCTGATAATATTATTTGATCATCAGCATATAATATTGTTTGAATTATTTTATTCCTAGTTAATGAAATTCCACTGTTTACTGTTTGTTTACATTCTTGCACTATTCTGTTAATATATATATTAAATAAGAGTGGAGATAGTCCACATCCTTGTCGAACACCTTTGCCTGTGTTTATGTGTTCTGTTATTTCTCCATCTGGTAATTTAATTTTGATTTTAGAATTTTGATATAAGCTTTGTATGGCTCGTATTACATGTGAGTGTATATGTTCTTCATGCAGTATCTGCCAAAGTTTATCTCGGTTTACATTATCATATGCCTTTTCATAATCTATAAATAGTATGTACAGTGGGAGATTAAATTCTCTCCTTTTTTCCATAATTTGTTGCAGGGTAAATATTGCATCTATAGTGCTCCTCCCTTTTCTAAATCCACATTGTTCTTCTTCCAAAAATGTTTCAGTACTTACTGATAACTTATTTTTAATTATGTTGGCATATAATTTAGATGCAGTTGGGAGTAAGGTAATGCCTCGGTAGTTATCACATTTGTTTTTTCTGACCTTTTTATGTATATTAATTACTAGACCCGTTTCCCAATCCGTTGGAATATTAAGACAATGCCAAATATTGTTAAAAAGTTCTAATAGTTTCTCTTTCAAGGCAGTTCCTCCATACTTAAAAAGTTCTAAATTTAAATCATCTAAACCTGGACTTTTCCTGTTCTTGGCCTTCTTTAAAACTTCTTCTAGTTCGTCCATTGTTATGTCTGGTTTTTTCTGTTTCATTTTCACAAGTCAAATTCGAAGTAATTTTTTCAGTGTGAGTGTTCGGTTCTGACCAAAGATTTTTGTAGTAAGTAATCCAGTCTTGTTTTGGTATCAGATTAACATTAATTTTGTCTTTTGTTTCCATCTGTAATTTTTTGAATATTTTAAATCCCTGTCTTTGTGCTCCTGTAATATCACGTTCTAAGGATTTTACAAATTTATCCCAATCATCCCTTCTGTATTTTCTAGACAATTTACGAACCTTAGCTCTGAGTTTTTTATATTCTGTATAATGTTCCTCTTGTTTAGTTTGTAAATACACTTTATAGGCTTTTTTCTTTTGTTCAATATTTTCTTTTAATTCGGGATTCCAAGTTCGTAATCTCTTTTTGTTTTTGATTTGTTTATATCCGAGACTCTCATAAGCTGCTTCCATGATTGCTTGTTTTAGATTTATCCAGTCCTCTTCAATATCTTCAATATAATCATTACTTTCATAATAATAATAATAATAATAATAATAATAATAATAATAATAATAATAATAATAATAATAATGATGATGATGATAGTATAAATATTGTAAATTATACGACAAACACCAATTATTATATGTACCTTACACCGGGTATTCATGAAGCCAATATTTGTGCAAATATAAATTCAGCTTTATTTTAAAAGATGCCAACGTCAGGTAGCCCCTTATTTCTTGTGGTATGGAATTCCAGTTGCGAGAAATGAAGATAGTATATGACATGGAGTGATGTGATGTCCTATGTTGCGGTATATTAAGCAAGAGACAATGTTATGTTTGCGTGTTTAAGTTATGGTTGGAGGATACATACTGGAAACGAGAGGTTAAATTACTCTTAAATGTATAATATCATGCGAAGAAAGAAACAGACATAAGAAAGTTGTCTCGCTCGGAGATTAAACCTGAGGCCGACATAATTTCAAATAGAAGTAAGAAGTAAAGCAAACATAAATCCTCTACTCTTATCGACGTAATGCCGCAGAACAACTGATGAAATGAGGCACCCCCTTTTTTGACGTGTGTAATTAATATATGCGATTGAATAGACTGTTCCATCAGAACAGTAGCAAATCAAATAAAACTAATTGGATGAGGGTAAAATAGAGAAGAATTGAAAGGAAATTTTTGATAAGGGGAAGACGGGAGAAACATTAAGGAAAATCTACTCTGTCTCCGATTACTTCACTTTCAACCCCAAGAGATTGACAGAGAAGCGAATTTGAGTCCCAGAGGTGGAAGGTGAGTTAGTAATCACTTACACCATTGAGTCGTCCTTAATAGAAGTAAATAGTGATAATTTGACTCGTATATTTCGGCCAATCTCATGGTTTCGTCCCTTTTTATTCTATATTCCAATCCCTCCTTTCGTAATCTCCATATTTTCAACATGGCTATAATTTTTTTTTTTCGTCTTGCACTCTGTCATTTACAAATTATTATGAATATAATTGTTTCGTACGTATATTTTTGTTACTTTTAAATATGTTTTTACTTTGATACTTACAAGGCATTTCAAAATTGAATGTCCAAAATATAAAGATGGGAAAGAACACTTAATGAGAAAAAACCATTACACTTCGGAGAAGGAGCTCTCTCAAAACGAGGTATTAATTCCAAAATAAAAACTTGCGACAATTCAATATAATTTAATGAATAAAAAAAGATAAATGGGGTAAACAGATACAACCACAGTTGAAGTGTTTATCTCTGAGATAACTACTTTACTACGGCCTGAGAATTAGTTTCGTACTTAAGCTACATGTACACTTTTGGGATTGACTTGTGGCTTGTTTACGCATGTGCAGTAACTCCTCTCTCCTTCCTTTTTATTGCGACTAGCTGTAGTATTCAGCGACCCACACGGAAAAGTGACATCTTGCTCGTAACTGGTTAATTTAATGGAACGTCTTCCTCTCTTCATGTTTAATTCTCATCTTTTTTTTTTCGTTTTTTTTAAACACTCTGTACCATATGATTGGCAATTAAGATATTATTTAAATATATATTTTTGAGTACAAGAATACAATCGTTAAATTCACAAATTGCTATAGACTTACAAAAAATTACATTTATGTTATCTGATGTTCACTTAAATTAATTATTTTAATTGTGAAATCATCGGGGATTTAATGGGCTTTACTAATAGGATTGCAACATGCAATTTGCACTGACGAATAAGGGAAATCATAAATAAGCTTTTATCAGTGTGATTTCTATTGAAATTAGAATCCGGGATCTCGGAATATAAGTCTCAAACTCTACCGCCCGAGATCACAAAATTTAAACGCATTTAAGTTGCTATTGTAATTACAATTCTTACTCGTGAGGGATGAGATGAAACCCTCATCATTGAAGGTTTATCACAGTGGAAGGTAAAATGACATTGATAACACAAGTGTGGCAGCAGTAAATGGGACAAAACTCTAGAAAAATTTGCCCTGTCTCAGATTCGCCAACCACGAACCCCGCATTCAAGGACTGAGATACAAAATTGAGACGCTGAAGTGTTGCATTGAGTGTCTATGTAATTTGTCCACGGAGCCGGCTTCTAAGTTACTATATAACAAATATTATATAATACACAATAATTATAATATAGTAATTTGTTCAACAAATTACCGTAGAACTTGAAACTGTCATCTTGAAACGCTGAAAATATAGATAGTCGTGATCACCAAATCTTAATTAGCCACGCTTATCTGAAATTTCTTCATAAATTTCATTAAACGTAGATACTTCAGTAAGGTAACAAGTCTCGAAAATCGCCTGGGTCGCTGAACTTAAGACTCAGGACTCGTTTTGTACTAACCACGTGACTGTGTTAAAATGTTAAATTAGAACTCTCCTAAAAATTCAACGCCGCGACAGGGCTAGAAGTCCTTTGGCCTAACATCCGGCTCTTGTCTTACATCCACACGGTTGATCACAGAAGTAGACGATCATCCAGTTAGTGTAAGGGTGACATGTGATCAGCATGTCGGGTCCCCGAGCCGTTAAAACTGGTTTTCTCAACCTGAAGTCATTACTTATTGTAGCTACCTAAACTCCTCACGATCCTGGGTTGGCACCGATCCCACACTTGCAGAAATGCCATGAGATTTTTTTCCCCATGGAGACTCGAACCAGCAAGTTACGTAGCTCTGCGCCGAGGCATCTTCCCTTTAACCACTTGGCTACGGCGCGAGACAAATTATTCAACACGTGCGGCCAATTCAGTTAGCCATGATTTTCGTTGATTTAGTGCACGAAATGTTTTCATTCACCAAGTACATAGAACATAAATGAAAATATACTTCGTAATTACCATAAACACGGGGCTCTGTAAGTTAGTTGTGAACGATAAACTGTAAAAAGAAATTGCAATATTAATTCCAGTAGGAACAGCAATGAATAATTATTGTTGCTGATGTAAAATATACACTGGAGTATCAATACATATTCCAATTGTAAATATATTATGACGTAAATAAGTAAATACCAACAGATTAATAACTAATACAGCAAACATTATTCCTATATTGCCAATGGGTTCCTTTTTATCACATTAATGACTTTTTAAATAACTTATGAAAATGTTGAAGTAATTCACAATAATATAAATGTAGACCGATGGAAAAAATAAATATCCATCCATCCATCCATCCATAGTAATTCTGCCCCAAGGCAGGTCGTTCACTGCAATCGTAGCATTTTCTTGCAATGCTTGCAGATGTATTAGTGAATTGTAGGTGTGGTAGCTTCCCGCTGCTTTCCACACCTGTGAAGGATGATGATGATGATAATAATGGCCATATGATTTCGGGGACCGTTTGGGCGTTAAAGTTTTTCTGACATTTGTCTTACCAGTGAGGACAAACCCCGATAAAAACCTTACCCAGAAAAACTGCCCCTACCGGGTAACAAACCCGGGCCTGCTGCGTGACAAGGCAGCACGCTACCTCGACACCACAGCGGCGGACAAAATAAGTATAAAAGTTCAATTTGAAGTTTCTTCCATTATTTTGTACCCGGATCTTCCGGATTTTTAATCTCAATCAGCGTAGTGTAAGCGGAGTTGACGGTTATTGCTTACAAATTAAAGAAACATTAAAACACTGTTCTTATTAATAGGATTTCTTTGATTTTTATAGAATACTTCTCTCGATTTATTTCACTAACATCATACATATATCGCGATTTGTTACGAAAATTGGGGCTTCTGGAAACTTTTTAAATTTTTGCTACGGGTTTTATAATCAAATTTTGCTTCTTAACGATCTTGAATTAATTTTTTTTAATTGTTATATGCCAAGAATTGTTGCAAAAATACGGCTCCACATATACTTTTTTTTGACATGGCTATTTCGGGGTAGAACATGAGAAAAAGCATCCACTAGTTTGGTCACAAAATAGGTTGACAAATTATTTGAGAGATGTAAATTTATACGAGAAATCACTGTAAAATGTTTGCTCAGCACAGTGATATAGGCAGAGCTTTTGCCTGAGACGCCTTGAATAATAAGAGTCCCATTCTAAGTAAAAAAATGATGTCCCGATCAGATACTGTACCGATAGCAAAAAGGACTACCGTCCTCCTGGATTATACCTAACCTCAGGTGTTACAATTGTGTTAACAATCGACGTTAGATGGAATGGAAGTTACTAGCGATTCAAATAATAATGACTCGTATAACACTATTTATTATAATTCTATATAGAATATTATATTAACATTGTTTCAATTGCCTCTAAAACAATTGATTGAAGAACGAGAAAAATCATCTTCGTTTCAATGCGGATTCGAACCTAAAAGATTTACTCGTCTTCCTCATGCACACGCGCGCGCACGTACACACGCACACGCACACGCGCACGCACACACACACGCACGCACGCACGCACACACACACGCACATACACATACACACACACACATACACACATATATACATACATACATAGTATTGTGTCCAAGAGCAGATCTTTCACTTCGAACTCAGCATTCTCCATTCTTTTTTAACTCAACTTTCCTTTTTGTATACGCATACAAACCATTTATTTTAATATTGTCTATATCTGATATTGTTTCTGCCCCAAACCTTCTTTTCGTTGAACATTCCTTCGTGGACATCCGTCAGCAGGCAGTTTCTTCGTAGCCAGTAGCCAAACCAATTTACTTCCCTCTTCTTTATGAGTTCCAGCATTGTTCTTCCTCCACTTCCTCTGTCTAGCATATCATTATTTTTATTTTGTTTGTCCATTTTATACGCTCCATCCTTCTCCATATCCACATCTCAAAAACTTCCAGTAGCTTTTCCTCATTCCGTCGTAATGCCCAAGTTCTGTACCATAAATGTTACACTAGACTCTTCCACAATTATTTTGCCAAAGGTCCGCAGAAAATCTTCCCTTTTTTGTTAAAAGCTTCTTTGGCCATAGCTATACTCTGCTGTTTTCTTGACAGCAGTTCATGTTACTACTGATAGTACAACCGTAGTATTTCAAGTTCTCCACTTGTTCAATGGCCTCATCTTCAACCCTCATTTTTATCTTCCTTGGTTTCCTTCCTATGATCATGACCTTCGTCTTATTTATATTTTCTTCTTCCCATAATCCTCGCATCATCAGAATGTTCCTCAGTGTCATTGCATCTTCTACTAGCAAAGCTATATTTACTATGATTCTATTTTTTAAATGCAGTCACTCGTATTTACTAAAGTCTGTTTCACAGATATTTTTACTCTATCCTATCCACCACTGTGGTTTCGAGGTAGCGTGCTGCCTTGACATACAGTGGGCCTGAGATTGATTCCCGGCCGGTACAAGCTTCCTGAGTGAGGTTTTATCGGGTTTTTTCCTCAATTGAAAGTCAAATGTCATGTGGTTCTGTGGCCGAAACGGTCCTCGAACATCAAAACTATAAAAATGCCCTGAATAAGTAAGCCTTTTTAATATATGTTTGAGTTATATACATACCTGTAACATTTGGATAAATTTTCCAGCATGCGACACAAAAACAATACCATGCACATGTGTCTGCAGAGAAAGTAGTTACACATTAAAATCATGCGATGCAGTAAAATTATCGCGTGATTCTAATTTATATCCACTATCGTGAGCTAACCCGTGCGCAGGGTGTTAGTTTCAAACTTAAAAAAAAATTGCGTCACATAGTGGAAACCGCATCAATTATAAACTAAATAAAAAGGCTCATTACGCGATGCAGTAAAATTTACATCACAGGCATTAAAAATTATCAGATTACATCAAAGCCCGAAACACAATTTATTATCGCAAAGCATATAATTACAACTACTAATATATATAAACAATTATCGTACCAATTTATTAGAAAGGAGATAAAACTGATTGCAACAACTACAGGGGCATCTCATTACTTTCAACTTCGTACAAAATTCTAACAAATATATCAGTAAGCAGACTTACTCCCTATATTGATGACATTCTAGGAGATCATCAATGTGCATTTAGAAGAAACAGGTCTACAACAGATCACACTTTTAGTATAAGACAGATTTTAGAAAAGAAATGGGAATATAATGGTACTGTACATCAACTATATGTAGACTTCAAAAAAGCATATGATTCAATTAAGAGGGAGGAGTTATATAGTATCCTGCTGGAGTTTGGAATTCCTAAAAAGTTAGTTAGACTTATACGAATGTGTCTAAATGGCTCAAAGAGTAGAGTGCGTGTAGGCAAACAGTTTTCAGACACTTTTGAAATCCAGAATGGGTTGAAGCAAGGAGATGCACTAACTCCTCTACTATTTAATTTTGTACTAGAGCATGCCATTAAATCTTTAGAGAATGAGGAAGGCATAAAACTGAATGGTATTAATAAGCTGTTAGTTTATGCTGATGATGTAGTATTATTGGCCGATAGCGAGGAGATACTAAAGGCTAACATGCACATATTGAATAACACTAAGATATTAGGACTGGAAGTAAATATCAGTAATACTAAATATATGGTCACACGTAGAAATTCAGTATATAATGGAAATGGACATCTAATGACAAATGAGGGAAATTTTGTGGAAGTGGCTGAATTCAAATACCTTACTTACTCACTGGCACTATCGAACCCGTAAGTTCATGGCCGCGCAGACATATGCTCTCCATACATCCCTATCCTGAGCTAATACTTTCCAATCACTCCCTGTATAATCTACTTCCCTCAAATCATAGTTAATGTTATTCTCCCACCTCATTCTTGGTCTACCAACCGGGCGTTTCCCTCGGGCTTTCCTACAAGAACCTTCCATGCAAGTCTTTCATTCCCCATACGTGCAACATGTCCTGCCCATCGCAGTCTACGAGACTTAACTGTTCTTATTATATCTGGCTTCCTATAAAGACCATGTAGTTCATTGTTATGTGGTCTTCTCCATTCTCCTGTCTGTTCATCTCTCTTTGGTCCAAAAATGTTCCTAAGTACTTTATTCTCAAATACTTGTAATCTCCTTTCCTCCCTTAAAGTAAGAATCCATGTTTCGCACCCATATAATATAACTGGTAGAATAATAGTTTTATATATTTTCAGTTTAACGTTTTTTGAAAGGAGTTGGGGTATGGGTCTACAGAGTCTCTGCAATGCATAATAGCACGCATTTCCAGAATTGAGCCTATGTTTAATTTCTTTGTGCATCTCATTCCTATTTGTGATTATTGTTCCTAGGTATTTGAATTCAGCCACTTCCTCAAAATTTCCTTCATTTGTCATTAGCTGTACATTTCCATTATATAATGAATTCCTACATGTGACCATATATTTAGTTTTATTGCTATTTACTTCCAGTCCTAATTTCTTAGTGTTACTCAATAGTGTGTGCGTGTTGTCCTTTAGTATCTCCTCGCTATCGGCCAATAATACTACATCATCAGCATAAACTAACAGCTTATTAATACCATTGAGTTGTAAGCCTTCCTCATTCTCTAAAGATTTAATGGCATGCTCTAGTACAAAATTAAATAGTAGAGGAGATAGTGCATCTCCTTGCTTCAACCCATTCTGGATTTCAAAAGTGTCCGAAAACTGTTTGCCTACACGCACCCTACTCTTTGTGCCGTTTAGACACATTCGTATAAGTCTAACTAACTTTTTAGGAATTCCAAACTCCAGCAGGATACTATATAACTTCTCCCTCTTAATTGAATCATATGCTTTTTTGAAGTCTACATATAGTTGATGTACAGTACCATTATATTCCCATTCCTTTTCTAAAATCTGTCTTATACTAAAAATCTGATCTGTTGTAGACCTGTTTCTTCTAAATGCACATTGATGATCTCCTAGAATGTCATCAATATAGGGAGTAAGTCTGATTACTAATATATTTGTTAGAATTTTGTACGAAGTTGAAAGTAATGAGATGCCCCTGTAGTTGTTGCAATCAGTTTTATCTCCTTTCTTATAAATTGGTACGATAATTGATTCCTTCCATTCATCTGGAAGAGCTTCTTTTTCCCAAATCATACTAAGCAACCAGCGTATCTTGTCCATCAATTTTTCTCCCCCTGATTTTATCAGTTCTGCAGGTATCTCATCCGAACCTGATGCTTTATACATCTTCAATTTTTCAATCGCCATTTCAACCTCTAATGTACTTGGTTCTGCGACTAGCATTTCTGCTGTCTGTAAATTATCCTCCTCAATGTCCTGTTCTGTATGTACATTTAATAGCTGATTAAAGTAACTTCTCCATCTATTTAATATACTCCTGGAATCTGCAATAATATCCCCATTTTCATTCCGAACTATGTTTGTTCTAGCCTGAAACCCTTTCTTCTCTATCCTAATTCCCTGATATAATTCTCTAATGTTCCTATTTTTTGCATTCATTTCAAGATCATTAATCTTCTCTCTCAAATATTCCCTCTTTTTACTCTTTAGTAACTTGGTAGTTTCCCGTCTAATACTACCCAATTGCTCTAAATTTACCTCATTTGGCTCGTGTAACCATTTCAATTTTGCTAACTTTCTTTCTTTCACAATGTTGGCACATTCCTTATCAAACCATTTCTTGTTTTGCCTCTTTTTTAAAGAACCAAAGCTTTCTGATGCTGACAATTTAATAGTATCTCTTATAGCCTCCCATTCTTTATTTATATCGGTTTCTTCTTCGTTTGTCACATTGTCAACTGAAGATCCCAGTACTTCAAATCTATTAGCAATTTTGATTTGGTATTCTTGCCGCATTTCATCATTTTTCAAGTTTTTTAATTCAAATTTTTCAGAATCATCTTTAGCAATTGTTGCTCTCATAAGCGATAGCCGTTGTCTGATTTTCACTCTGACCAGATGATGATCCGAATTGCAGTGTGTCCCTCTAACTGATCTAACATCGATGATGCTGCTGTGCCAGCGTGTATCCACTAATACATGATCTATCTGGTTCCAAGTTTCTCCATCTGGGGACGTCCAGGTGTATTTATGAATATCCTTATGCTGAAATGTTGTGCTCTTAACAATGAGATTATTTGATGTGGCAAATGTGACTAATCTAACCCCGTTGTCGTTACTATCTTCATGAAGACTGAATTTGCCTATTGTTGGTTTGAATATATCTTCCCGCCCCACTTTTGCATTAAAATCTCCCAAGACAATTTTCATATGATATTGTGAAAGGCTATCAAATAAGCATTCTAGTTCTTCATAGAACTCATCCTTGATCTTGTCATCTTTATCTTCTGTGGGGGCATGTACATTTACAATTATAAAATCATGTCGTTTACCCTTTAGAATTATGTATGATATCCTATCAGTAACAAACTTAATATCTCGGATAGCGGATAGGATCCTCCTTCTGACTAAAAAAACCGTTCCAAATGCAGGTCTTTCTGCACCCCCGTAGTATAATGCAAAGCTTCCTGATTCCTGACTACCTTCTCCTGGCCACCTAACTTCCTGTAAAGCGACTATATCCAAGGGCGATTTATCTAAATCCCGCGTTAATATCTCTAGTGCCCCGCTATTGTATAAAGTCCTAACATTCCATGTTCCTAGGAACATGTCCCTATGTTTGAGCCTTTGGCATGGGTTCCCTGAAGTAGTCCCGCCCGGAGAACCGAATGGGGGACTATTTGACCTCCGGAAAATTTTACCCCAGTTGAACCCATGTCTGCATTTCTTGACGGTTGTATTTTTACGGTGAAAGATCGTCACTCTTTCGACCAAGGTACTTTTTTCGTCTGGCTTATCACCTTCGACCAGTCCGGCATGGGTAACCCTATCGGCAGCAATGCTACCGCCGGCATAGCTCTCAGGATCATTTAAGCACGCAAGCCACTCCACCACGACAAGGTAAAGATACCATGGACTGGAATTCAAATACCTAGGAACAATAATCACAAATAGGAATGATATGCACAAAGAAATTAAACATAGGCTCAATTCTGGAAATGCATGCTATTATGCATTGCAGAGAGTTTTGATGTCCCAACTCCTTTCAAAAAACGTTAAGCTGAAAATATATAAAACTATTATTCTACCAGTTATATTATATGGGTGCGAAACATGGACTCTTACTTTAAGGGAGGAAAGGAGATTACGAGTATTTGAGAATAAAGGTCTTAGAAAAATTGTTGGACCAAAGAGAGATGAACAGACAGGTGAATGGAGAAGACTACATAACAATGAACTACATGTTCTTTATAGGAAGCCAGATATAATAAGAACAGTTAAGTCTCGTAGACTGCGATGTGCAGGACATGTTGCGCGTATGGGAATGAAAGACGTGCATGGAAACTTCTTGTAGGAAAGCCAGAGGGAAAACGCCCAGTTGGTAGACCAACAATGAGGTGGGAGAACGACATTAACTATGATTTGAGGGAAGTAGATTATACAGGGAATGATTGGAAAGAATTAGCTCAGGATAGGGATGTATGGAGAGCTTATGTCCGCGCGGCCATGAACCTACGGGTTCGATAGTGCCAGTGAGTAAGTAAGTAAGTAAGTAATATATATAATATAGAACACACCTCACACTATACTCAGACAGACTCGAAAAAATGCAAGTTGAACTTATGGATTTCTTCCAACACCCACCCCAAATTTCCACTCGAAAACAAAACCCGGTCTAAAAATCCAAAATGCAAACCAAACCTTTGAAAAATTGCTTCTGAAAGGAGTTTACGGTATGGTTGCATCTGGCGGTGAACTAAATATATTTAATGTTGACTACCTCCGCAATTTTTTTTTTTTAAATCAACTCTTAACTTTGAGGCGTCAGTTGTTACCGGAAATATTTCTAAATTCAAATCGTGAAAGTTTGGCATCCTACGAGTTAATGGTAATACCAGATATTGGCTAAAGTGGGTAAATTTCTGGACAAAATGCGGAAAATAAGAACAGCACTCATTCGTGAATAAATATGTAAACATAGTGTAATATTATTAATATCTTATAATTTTACATAACCTACTTAATGTTTAAGATAATTGTATTGTTTTCCAGTTTTTTTACTTTATATTATTTCTAGACATTCTCTTGATACGGACTGTCAACAACACGTACGGCTTGCTGCCCGTGCGACCCAGATTTGTAAATAACATTGTATATAATTTACTTTTAGTATAATAAAGTCCTACTAGTACTACTACTACTAAATCATTTAATATATTAAATTTATCTTATAAGTAGGAGGATAGCAAAATATAACAAATAATACCCTCGTCTACAGGTTATCCGCAAGGATTCCAAAATTTTTGTCAAGTGATGTCATCAGCAAAATTATAGAGAACATTAGATCTCTCGTCGCCAGCAGTAGGACAAACATGGGAAACATCTGCGCGCGCTATGTATGTATGTATATATATATGAGAATAACTGGAGGACAAATATATATCATTAACTTTGTTAGATTTGAAGGAAATTGTATATTTTTTGGGTAGGGTAGTTTTGAAAATACGTATCCATATTCCTTAGATTTTTCAGCCCTTAGATCGTTTCATAGAACGTTTCACCATTTTTGATTTGATATCCAAATCCCCACTTTCTTGGGCATGAATAGATTAAGACATTCAATCAGTTCTAGAATGTTTCACTTATTTATGATATGTTTGATGTGACATTAAAATCCATATTTTCTTGAGCCCCAGTGAGAATAACAATATTGAAGTCTAGCTAGTAATGTCACTCACTATAAAGTATGATTTTTCATAGGTTACTATTTATGTTACAAAATAAACTTATTGTTAGATCTATAAACAATATGTTGACATTAAAAATATTTGTATATTTTGTTAAGTATAAGCCCTATGTTTGTTGCAATTCTAAGATTACAGGGATATGGCTATCACATCACATGAAAGCAAACATGTGTTCAAGAGTAAAATAAGTTTGAATAATCAAAACCTTTGAAATAGTAGTAAATGTTGTTTAAAACGAAACCGAAACATGTCAGCTTCAAAAAAAACTAGTGTGGGATATTGAAGGGATATTTTAAAAATAGGATCACATAGTGAAAACTGACTCTATAATTTTACTCTTGTTATAAAAATAATACAAAATGAGCAAATGGCTGAATTCAATTACCTGGAAACAATAATCACAAACAGGTATGAGATGCATAAAGACATTAAACATAGTCTCAATTCTGGAAATACATGCTATTATACATTATAAGGGCTCATATCGTCCCAACTCCTTAAAAAAGTTAAACTCTAAATATGTAAAACTGTTATTCTATCAATTATATTATATGGATGCGAAACATGGACTCTTATTTTAAGGGAGGAAAATAGATTATGAGCATTTGTGAATAAATTTCTTAAGAAAATTTTAGACCAGGTGAATGGGGAATACTTCACAACAGTGAGATACATGGTCTTTATAGGAAGCCTAATATAATAAGAACAGTTAAGCCTCGTAGACCCAAAAATCACCATTGATAATTTAAGTTACTATACAGTTATTATAGCCTATATATATATATATATATATATATATGTGTGTGTGTGTGTGTGTGTGTGTGAAAGATATTTGTTAACATAATTAAAACGAGAAAAATAACATTATGTTATACTGTACTAACAGACAAAATATACGGTTAGTGTCGCAAAGGAGTATCTATAATGCAGGACATGTGACACGAATGGGGAATGAAAGAAAGGAATGGAAGCTTCTTTTAGGAAAACTATAGGGAAAATGTCCAGTTGGCAGACTAAGAAACAGGGAGGAGAATAATATTAGCCATGATTTGATGGAAGTAGATTGTACAGGGGATGATTGGAAAACATTTGCTTAGGATAGGGGTGTAAAGAGAGCTTATGTCCGCGCGCCTATGAACCTACTAGGTCGATAGTTCCAGTGAGTTATTGATGAATATAAAGCTCTGGAAACTTCGGAAAGTCTACTTCTGTTATTCTCACGTGAACTGAGACGAGTCCGTTCCCAGGTTAATACAAGCAGAGTATCAAGTTACTTTCAAATAACCGCCTCTTAGTAAGGGAACCCTCCGGACTGTGTCAGGTACGTTTACAAATAGTGACTCTTTAACGGACTGTAAATTCTTATTTTTCCTCATTATTATATTATTATAATTGTTGAATTCAGCCACTTGTTTCAAATTTCCCTAATTTGTTTCATTAACTGTCCATGTTTCTATGTCTGAACATATATTTAGTTTTATTGATATTTACTTTCAGTCCCAATTTCTTAGTGAAACTGAACAGAGTGTGTTTGTAGGCTCTTAGAATCTCCTCTGTATCGCCTAATAATACTATTATATCATAAGAATAAACACCTTATTAATACCATTGACTTGTAGGCCTTCTTCATCCTCTGAAGGTTTTATAGCATGCTCTAGTACAAAATTGAATAGAGGAGGAGATAGTGCATTTTCGTGATTTGCGATTTTCAAAATATCCGATAACTGAATGCTCACACGCACATATTCCGATTATAATGATTGCATTTTTTAAAATTTTGTGTAAGGCTTGTATTAATACGTTGCACAGAATCCCTTGTATTTTAATGACAGCCGAAATGACTTAATTCCACCATTCTATAGGCCTACTTCACACTTTTTTTCAATGTGGATAAAAAAATATGTTAACCCTTAAATTGACATGATTCTAATTTCTCATGTCAATTATTTAAACGTGGCGGACCGCACTGACAACGAAATCATGTATAACTATTATTTTAGGTATATTGTGTATTAGACATATGTTTGGTAATTTCTTCTCGTTCTTTTATTCTGTTTTATTGAAGATAATAAATAGATTTAAACTAATTTATGTATCCTAAAGGATCATCATCACTCCAGGGATTAGGCAATTGCCCGTTCCGATCCTAAAGGATACATTTACAAATTAAGGATTAATATGCGTACATTCTCCAATTCCATTCACTGCTTCAGGTTTTTGCACACTTTGAGGGTCATTTTACGTAGGTAATATGCACATGTATTGAGACGAATAGACCTATATGATGGGTATATGTTTAAATATTTTGTTTAATATGTGTTGTGTGAGAGAGGTAAAGTTAAATCTAGTGCAGGCACATAGCCTACATCTGCTAAAGGCACAAATAGGGCCGCAATGCGTAATATTCTTATCTGATGGTCGAATTGCTGCCACATGCATTCTCAACTTTATTCTGCAATAAATACAGATTTTATTGTAAGAATAAATTGGTGTTGATAATAAGGTAATACAGTTGACCGTTAGTGTCGCCAAACAATAGGCTTATCCATTACGTGACAAGACTAGAGAGTTCTTTGACTACTCTCCGCACACTGGCCTCACATCCACATGAGTAAACCATAGAAATTAACGATCATCCAGGAAGCTTAGAATGACATCAAGTCGGCATTTCTAATCCTTTACCTGTAGGCCTATTAGTTTGCTTTTCTCAACCTGGAGTTGTCACGCAGCGGGCCCGAGTTCGATCCCCGGTTGGGACAGTTTCTTTCTTGGGTGAGGTTTTTATCGGGGTTTTTCCTCACCTGTAAGACAAATATCAGGAAACTTTAAGGCCCAAACGGTCCCCGAACTTCATATGGCCATCGCAATAATCATCATTCATATTCATCTTAGATTAAGGCATAGGATTATGAACTCTCCTGGCTCACCACTAAACATAATAATAATAATAATAATAATAATAATAATAATAATAATAATAATAATAATAATAATAATAATAATAATAATAATAATAATAATAATAATATCATCGGGGCAACGTAACCCCGCCTTCCAGGCGCCATAACCTCAGACGTGGGTTACAATTATGCCAATGCCAGGAGAGAACACCAAGAATGACAACCTGGGGCATTAAAAAAATGTCTTAATAAGGAATCGAATTAGAGAAACGTTTGTAACAATGTAATAAGTAAACAGTCAGTGTTCTCAAGCCTTATGAAGGTAATAAATCGTAGAATATTATCATATGCTCTTATAAGAATGTTTTACAACATTCATTAATTATGTCAGAAGTTAGCACTTTTGAACTAGTTTAATTCAGTGAACTGCAAAGTAAACATTACTTAAATTGCCGAGTGTTTTCATAAATTAATATTTTCTTAAAATCTAATGGTCTAAAATTCTATCTAACCAATAACATACGTTAGACAAAAGGACAAATATAAGGTTAGTGCCAGTCATTTTCCTCAGCATTTTTTTAAAATTAAATACCAATGCATATTCCAATGAAGCTACACTCAAATATTACATATACATAGGAAGTGGATAATTTTAAATCGTAAACTATTTCAAAAGCGGTATCGGATATTGTTAAAAAACGCACTGTTGATGTTAGAACGGATCACAGTTTATGAACTATACAGTCATAAGATGTAAACGGTATGTAATGCTATCGATTATATTATTGGCATCGTTGGACTTCCAACAGATTTTTTTATATTGCGACTTCTAATGACATGGTTAGTCACTATGTCCCACATAGTTAATTATTATTTTCATACGTTTCGTTATACCTCAGTATATTATACTGCGATTAGTACAGGTTAGTATATGTTTTGGGTAGATTAGCAATATTTAGTTTATAGTAAGAAATGTAGCCTATGCTAAATGTTCAGATTCTACAGGACACTGGAGTCAGTGATACCGAGTGAGACAACCTGACTGTTCTAGTTTGATACTTTGGTAATTTTGTTTTCCCACAATTCATAGTTATTTTTCAGGATTCATACATTGCAATTGGGAGGGGATTGTCTGTATACAGTAACAAATTTGGTCACTTTTACACTTTATGTACGACATAGCTATGAAATAGTTTCTTTTAAACAACTCGAAAGTCAAACACAGGATAACGAGCAAGTAAACAAATCAAACTTCGTGGATATATGTATTTTATCGATGTATCTTTTATATTATCTTGCAGTAGCGAAAGTGTGGCGAACTAATGGCATGCTTCAATCTCATAGTTTTAGCCTAAAGGAAATACGACAGCCTGAGGGAATCAACGTGATATATTAAACTATTTAGTTAACATTAGGTTATTCGATGCCAGGAATCCACCTACATTAGTCACCTTTCAAACAGAACAACCAAATGTTTTGTTATGTTGCACTAGACTATCCGATAAATTGTAAACTAATTTTCTTATCTAATGAAGTAAAATAAGTGCAGGTGTACTCCTGGCATTGCATGTTAAAAATAATATTTAATCAATCATATTGACCCTAAACAGTTATAGTTAAGGTAAAATTGCAATAGTGTTTAAAATGACTAAAAATAAATTATTTGACAACATTAATAGAATATTAAAGTAAAACATAACATAAATAAGTTTTCACTGTCTCGAAATAACTGACTTAACTTGTTACATGAACGTAGTATCGTTCAAGTGCGAACTTTCACCCATACAATAACAATCTATCACAAGCCTGTCGATTGTTTGTACAGATTGTTTCTGGGGACCAAACATGGCCCAGGTTGACTGGAATAAATCGTGAATAAATTTCGACTCTGTGTGTTTAGCAAGATCATTCGGGAATATGGGAACATTGCTCATTCCAATCTGCCCTGGTGAGGTAAATAAGACGAAAAGAATACAATTGGCAGGGAGAAAGCTTATACAAACAGTAATAGACATCTTCATACATAGAAAAACGCTTCAATATAACGATTTTTATAATCAATGTTTATGCCAAATCCTAATTAATTTTTCCTTATTTCTTCTGTCATCTACTTATCAAGAACCAAATGTACGTCAGTTCCCGTATTAAGATCTACAACAGAATTTGTAATATTTTTGAAGGCGTGTTAAAAATTATGGTAGTGCATAATTTTCGTAAGACAATTCCCGAGGAAGCTTTATACAATTTACCTAGTATTCTACTGATATCTATCGTTAATTAATATGCAAATAACATAATAATATTCATAACGAAATTACAGAGCATGTCGAAGAAAATTTCCCAGTTTCAGGTATGTTTGATTTGATCCCAGGAGGTCCACAATATTAGATGAAAAAGGATTAATGAATTGTAAACCGTTAGCCTAACCATGTTTAGATCATAACCAGATAGCGGGGTTTGAATAAGTAAACATACGCTTCATATTACCTGCACACGGAGTATGCACTGCGCAGGACACTTCCTCTACAACACAGTGTTTCGTAGCGACTGTTTCATTTATTCGCTGCATACAGAGTAGTAAAGAATTGTGGAAATACGCCTAAAGTAAAAATCATCATAATCACAATGAGCATAGTTTATAGAGGGATTTGGAACAGATGGAGAAACCATCAAATGTAAGGTATGTCACATAATAGAGCTCAAAGGAAATTTCAAACATCTTGTTAAACAAAACCGTAATTCAAGAAAACACAAGGAAAATGTTGTATTATCAGGAGAAAAGCTACAGATACATTTTTTCGATGATTTGTGACAAACATTAATAAGCAACTTGGAACATAAAAGGTTGGAATACTAAGAATAATGAAGAACTTAACGAGATTACAAAGAAGGAGAGGATATAGCAGTTCTGACAGAAACGAAAAGGAAAGGGAAAGGTCACGAAATGATTGGTGTGGGGTGGAAAAATCGGACAGAGCTAAAGGAGGAGTATAAATTTTAATTAAGAAGAGAAGGAAATCCTCAATAAAACAAATAGAAGAAATAGATGAAAGATTTATAATTATGGAAATAACAATATATGGGGAAGAAGTAGTAATAATAGGTACATATGCCCCAACAAACGATGCATCACAAGTAATAAAGGAACAATACGTTGGAAAATATACTGGACTGATTGAAAATATTTCTCAAAATAAGGAATTAATAATTATGGGAGATTTGAATAGCAGAGTTGGAAAGGGGACAGGTGACATAGTTGGTCCATATGGAGAAGATATTGAGAATGAAAATGGACAACGTTTAAAAGAAGAATGCAAAGTGAATGACCTAATTATTATGAATTCGATGTTTAAATATCGGGACATCCATAGATATACGTGGGAACAAAGCACTGAAGGTCTACGATCGATAATTGATTATGTAATAGTGAGGAAACGGAGAAATGTTATAGCTCAAGATGTTAGAGTGAATCGAGGACCCAAATGTGGAACAGATCATTATATGCTGTCAACTAGGATAGTATGCCCTATAAAGAGGCAAAAGGTAAATAAAGATCAAAATATTGAAATAGAAAATGAATTAGAAAAATGTAGATATAATCTACATTTACTACAAGATGAGAGTATTAAAAATCTATATGCCCAACGCCTCACCGAAAGATTAAAATTTGATGAAGATTGGAACTCTGTCGTTATTTATGAACATTTGAAAAAATATATACATGAAGCAGCAAGAGAAGCACTTGGTCTGGAAAATGATAAACACTATAAAAACCATTGGGTGAATAAGGAAATACTTGACATCATAACAGAAAAGAAAAATGCATATCAAAAATATTTAAGTTCCAAGAAAGATGAAGATTATCAAAGTTATAACATACTTAAAACAAAGGTTAAAGAAGAAGTCAGGAAACATAAAAAAGAAATGTGGAATAGGGTATGTGGAGAAATCGAGCATACAGTAGGCTTTTCAAAGTCAGCCCAAGCATGGAGGACAATTACAAGCATAATTTTTTTAATTCATAAATAATAGGGTATCTAATCCTAGTTTATTAATTAGATTTCATAACCTCATCAAAAATAATTAGAAATAAATTAAAATTTAAATTTCACCTAAAAACTTACCTTTTAAATCTACATGCGAAATGATAATATGGCAAAGAGTTCTAATTTAGCACCAATGAAAACTTTTCAGGAATATTTTTAAATGCCTTTAACAGAAACTAGTAGATAATTTATAGACTATGCTAAACTGGATAATGGAAAGGGTGACTTAATAGAACCTATAACAGAAGAGGAGGTAAGAAGCTTGTTGAAAACAGCAAAAAATGGAAAAGCGGCAGGTTCAGGAGCAATAACCATGGAACTAATTAAATATGGTGGTTCAGGAATTATAAGAATTTTAACTAGACTTTTTAACCAAGTGATAGAAGGAGATCCTATTCCAGATGAGTGGAAGTTATCGTATATTTGTGCAATGTACAAAAATAAAGGGAATAAAAGAGATCCATCAAACTATAGAGGAAAATATCAGAAGAACAAACAGGTTTCACAGCAGGTAAATCGTGCCTTCATAATATATTTGTCATCAGGCAGATTACGGAAAAGATGCTGGCTAAAGAAAAGAAGTTCATACGACATTTATAGATCTGGAAAAGGCATATGACTCTGTACCCAACAACAAAGCTTTGGGTGGCAATGGAGAAGTTTGGAAGATCTATATCTCTCATACATTTTATAAAAAGAATGTATGATTGTAAAGCAAGTATTAAGGTTGGAAATAAAATATCCTCTGAATCTGATATAACAAGAGGATTAAGACAAGGATGCGGGATGTCACCAACATTGTTCAAGATATATTTAGAAGATGTATTAATGAAATGGAATAAGTCATGTAGGGGAATGGGAATCGACATTAATGGCCATTTACTGCACAATTTATTATTCGCTGATGACCAGATTATAATAGGACAAGATAAAGAAGATATAGAATATATGATCAGAAAGTTGGTCGATGCATTTAAGGTAGGTGGACTGAAGATAAATTATATTAAAACAGAATATATGGTAATCGGAGGAAATTCAGAAGACCTACAAATAAATATTACGATAATTAAACGTGTTGAAGAATTTAAATATCTTGGATCTATAATAGATAAATCTGGTACTTGTGAAAAAGATATTATTAACAGAGTAAATTGTGCAAGGAAGGCGATTAGATCCCTGAATGGTCTTTTATGGAATAGAAATTTGGCCAGAAAAACAAAAAAAGGGATTATACAGACAATAATAGAAAGTATACTTACATATGGATCAGAAAGCTGCACAATAAATGAAAGGATGCAGAAAAGAATATTGGCGACAGAAATGGATGTATTACGGAGAAGTATGAGAATATCCAGGCTACAACATATTCGAAATACATATATCAGAGACAAGAAATGGATGCACAAGAAACTGTTATCGATAGGATAACAAAGAGAGCTCTACAATGGTATGGACATGTACAACGGATGTTGGAAGACCAGTGGCCTAAACAGGTGTTGGATTGGATGGTACCAGGCAAAAGGAGAAGGGGAAGAAGTAGAAGAGCATGGTATGAGGGAATATATGATGCCATGATGAAGAGGGGTATGGAAGATGGACAATGGGAAGATAGGAATCTCCGGAAAGCAGGAATCAAAGGCAAACAGCTGTAAAGTGGAAAGCCTGTATTAAGTATTAAGTAAGTATTAATAAGAGCCTATATTCCTTTAATATAAGTACAGCATCCTTGTTTCGTAGCATTCGTAAACAAATATACTAACAGAAAAATACCTTCAGAAATACAATATTACTAAAATATATCTACCAACATCCTATGACAAATGACTAAATTGAGATAAGTAGCAGATAAAGCAATTTTTGTGTTTATAGAGGCAACAATAGGTGTCGCTCATAGGTCAATCGCTAATGTTATTGTAGGAACCCTAACGCCTGATGGTCCAGCTAAAACATTTCTCTTAATATCCGAAGAGATGGAGGAAATTAACCACTCTACAATTACTTTCTTCTTTAATGATTCATTGTTCCTCCTGTGACCAGCCGGTAGTATGAAAGAAAATATTTTGTTATTTGTTACGGATGGTGCTGCATATATGAGAAAAGCTGCTACAACAATACAGCATATAATATAAAAAATTAATACATTTAACATATCTAGCACATTGTCTCCACCGAGCTACGGAAGAAATTAGAACCTGTTTTCCGGATGTTGATACATTTATAAACAACATGAAAAATATTTTTCTCAAGGTACCATCAAGAATTAAAATATTTAAATAAATTGCACCTGAGATTCCCCTGCCTCCACAGCCAATTGTAACTCGGCGGGGAACATGACTACAGGCTGCACTATACTATGCCCAGTATTACGAAAAAAATGTAAGCATAATTAATGTATTTGACGATACAAAAGAATCTCGCTATACGTGCAGTGAAGCAAATAATTTCACCAGCTTTGTTTGAAGAACTTTCTTATATTCCAAATAATTTCAGGGCTCAACTGCACTTTTACTGCTTTTTGTTTTTTTTCAGTTTATTGTTGTAAACTATAGCTTTCCTTCTGTATTTACTAACATTTTTAAAAATATTTTAAACTTTTTCAAACAATTTTTATAGCATCATTAGACAATTTTAAAGTATTTATTTAAATACGCAAATCACAATATTATGACACTGTTAGACAATATTTGTGATGCTAACTGCTATTTTCTCCACAGAGTATATTACTCAGTTTATGCTTTTTCTATCGCTGTTTTGGGTTATCGCTGGTTGGATCGGCGTTAGGGAGTGATAAGTGATAGTCTACACCCATTTTTATTGCACGTTTGGTAATTTTAATATTATTGATATATATATTTATTTATTTATTTATTAACAAAGATTTGGGGATTTATTGCAAAGATTGGTCATTTAAATTTCATAAGCGAGATGCTGCCATCAAGCATAATATTTTTGAACTTTAGTACGATATCGATAGTAATCGAGGATGATAATCGATATGTGGTTCGATGGTGAGTTGTTGCTGGCTCTATAAACTCTGGCGCACTGTCGCTCTATGGGACTTTGAAAATATTTCACGTCAGTGTAAGTGCAGTTTTTCAAATTTCAGAGAGATTTCAATTACAATGCAAAATTTACAATAATCTAAATTAACAATGCCGGAAGCTCTCGAGACAATAGAACAAGTTTCAGAAACAGTGAGTGAAGTACAAGTGGGAACTGTTAAAAAAAAGTGTAGCAAATAAACTTAAAAGTGTTTTAAAGAAGAATACAGGGTACGCAGAAATGTGCAAAATGAAGGACATGTTGCTCAATCAGATAATCTGAAGCACCCCGACGCTTTGAATTTTTTAATTGCTCCTATTACGTCGTGCGATGTGTAAAGTACTTTTTCAAAATATAGAAAACTGTGTACATGCTAATCGCATGAGATTTATTTTCGTGCATTTCGGAAGTACATTTACATTGCAATAATCATGATGTATAGGAAAATATTTTTGACCTTTAAACCCTTATTCAAAATGAAGTAGTTTTATTGCACACTAGAAATAACTAAACATACGATTGTTTGCTTCCTTCTATAATTCCTTATCCTGCTATAACTGTTTTTGAAGGAGGGTGTAATGCCTTCAACCGAACATCATTTTGTTTAAACTGGATACTGTAAGGTCACAGGTACGTCACCCCTCTTTATATTCCGTGCATTCTTAACTTCATTGAATACTTACTAGAACCCCGCTCCCTGACCATAATATAGTCAACACTAACACAAAAGCGGCACATTTTAATATCGCGTGTCATATTCTATTTTTCTATAAACGTTTACTTTGAAAACTTAAAACACAACCTTGCTTTAACTACCATATTTGCATCAATAATAATACAACTGAATTATTTTCTGTAATTAAGAATTTAAAATGTTGGCTAAAAATTGCCATCAACTGTAAACGGAAATGTGATTCAAAGTACTTACATTGAACAGTTGATGCATGAATGAAGCCCTAATAAAGAACACAAAGCCATTCTCCTTTTTACCAAATAATACACTCTATAAACACACATACACTAAAATATCCCACAGATAATAAATATTAAACACACAAAATATTGTAAAAATTATAAAACAGATCATTACGACATTATTTATGAAGATTCTAAAAATATATATACACAGATAAACACACGCGTCTTTCATCGGTGAAACGTAAACCTAACTGTAAGCAACTGTATCGATTTTTCTTATAGAATTGAGGGTGTATTCATTTAACATAGCGGAATTATGAAGCAAGAGACACTCAATCTAACGACATCTAAATCCCTTAAATACAACGAAGATGGCAGTACTTAACAGTTGATAATATATTTCAATGCTGACATGAATTACTAATTCAATCTTAATTGGTATTTATGATTACATGTAATTATAATTTTATTAGAGGTTTCATGTTCCATTTTAATTACTTTTCGCATTAAAATATTACTTTAGTATCAAAATAAAAGTGTCTGACGTATGTGTAACGTATGGTAGCTTATGGGTGCCTTAAGATGTTAATACAATATTTTTAATATACATTTACGTCTTTTGATGACCAGAGCTCAGATGTTTAACATAGTTACGTAAGCTTTTTATCCTTCCATATGTAGATAATCAGAAACAGAAACTGTACAGTGCCATTCTGACAGATTGAACGGACTCTTGGTCGTTAAAATACTTACATTTTAGCGCCCGATTCACAAGAGTACGAATTGTTTGACAAGTAACCGTAATGTCCAACTGTTGTTCTTCAGTGACATACACCCATTAAGTAACGATTGAATAGCTTAACATTCAGTTGAGTGCTAGGGTGCATTATTTGAACACTAGGTCATGATTTGAACAAGGTCTAGATTTCGATCCGCGATGAAACGTTTATTTTTATTCTTATTTATTTTTTATCTTTCCTATAGGAATTTGTTCTTCTTTTTAAAGACAACACATTGTTGTTTACGTGGAATTGGTTATTTCCCTACGCCTGAGGGCAATTATGAGGCTGGATGTGGCAAATTAAAATAAAATTCATAGAAAAAAACTAAATAAATAAGTAAAATAAGTAAATAAACTTTGTAACTAATGGCTCGTCCACATACCGCCTGCATGTATCACAGCACGCATTCGCCGCAACGTGGAGTCCACGAGATTCTGGAAACGTTCTTGGTTACATGCCACCATTTCCCATGCATCAACAACTTTATTCCACAAATCTTCCTCGCTAGAGTATGGTCCTGGGCTTTTGGAACGTTAAGTTGCTTTTGTTCTCCCCACACGTGTTCTATCGGGTTCATATCAGTGACTTTGGAGGATGATCCAAGAGTTAGAAATTACGCCTCCTCCGAAAAAATGTTTAAATCCGAAGAGCATGCTAAACCGGATGATTATAGAGTTTGAACACAAGCATTCTTTTCAGGATAACGCTCCCGGAAACAATGCTGTCTCTGAAATATGAGGACATTCTGACGTATTGAACCTCCAGTGGATAAGTCCTATAACTCCTGCCACATCGAACGACAACCATTCCCAACATGGTACGCTTAAGCGACCCGTCCACACAACAGGATACATATGACGATAAAATATACGGACAGGACCGTTGAGACTGTTATTTCGTCGGAAAAAATTACATTGCTCCAGACGAAGTCCTCTCGAGTAGAAGCGAAGGCTAGACGATCTATGATCTGCTCATCATCCAACATAACCTATCTCGACGGAACCCTATATATTGGCTTTTGAAGCTCTCCTAGCGGTTGCTGGTGAATCCGGAAAGTTGGATCCGTTATTAATTGAAGGAAGGTTAAATGGGTGACGCCTAACTTCAATAATTAAAATCGTGTCCTCTCTTCGGGACGATATTCGTGGCTTTCCAGGAATTACGTGATTTCTTACTTATCCGCTAGACGAGACCGACAGACCCACTTTCTTCCGTGGACGCTGAAACATCAAGCTCTCTTCCCGTTGCGGCAGCTGAAAGATCGTCCCGAACGAGTCATATGAAGTCCAAACTGAAGAAGGTATTAATTAGTGGGTCGATAAATGGTGAAGGATTTATCACAGGAATTTCCGTAATGTGAGAACTGTATGCTCGCGGTCTAGTCAGGGTGGGTTCGGTGAGCGATGAAGGTAACTATATCTCAAGAAACAACGAAGGAACGTTTTACGGGCAGCGATAGTTTAATTAAAAATTGAAGATCACAAGTCACTCGATTTATTTTGTATACAAGTCACTATACAGACAATTTTTTATATTGAAAACACTTATTGATTTTGATGTTTCTTGCGATCTGACTTCTCGACGGAATAATGAAAAATTATTACCATTAATATAGTAATATAAAAATTACGGATCAATGTCCTCAAAGATCGATGTATTACGATATTCTGTTCAAATATTTTACTTATTACAGAACGTAATTTGTACAGCTATTTGAACTTGGCCTAAGTTCGTCCTCCACGATTAGGAGTTATAAATTCCTATTTGAACAAGTAGCGGTCGTTATTTTCCCGCAGTTAAAAAGAAACTTATTCGATGTTCTGCCTTCGCTAGCTGGGAGGCTTGTGTTTTGTACGCGTCTCAGTTTTATATATTGAAAAATTTCAATATTCGTTCAACCTTTCAGATCGCTACAGGAGAAGGGGTTACAGTTTGTTCCTATTGGTTTAAACATATGTCATATATATATATATATATATATATATATATAAAAAGGGTGTGACTTTCCTTTGTTCTTTTTGTGATGTAGCGAATAAAATAGGCTTGTCTATCTCGCGCTACTTACTAACAATGTTGCCAAGTATTCATAGTTACGCCTTTTGGGTTTTCTATTCAGGACCTAGCAACGTTTTTAAAAACCGTTAATTTCAACTAATTTTAATGTGTTATTTGTAGTTATCTTCTGACTGATATATGTGTCCAAATATTAATTTGAAACTGCATAGTGAAACTCCAATTGTAAACATTTTGTCACTCGTCATTCATAAACATTATTTTGACTTGACATTCTAATCAGTTTTCAAATAGACGTTCTGATATATTTCTATTAACAAAGGGTTTGATAACTTTAAGTTCCTATTGTATTCAGCTACCTGTAATTCAAGTGTACCTTTGTTATACCATACGTCATCTAGACTTTCTGGCGCCGTCTAAAGGAATAACCGAAATTTAACTAAATGAGTTGTCTTAGTCATTTAAAAAAAAAAGGAAATCAACTTTTATGTAATTAATACAATTGATTCATTAATATGATCATTGGATTGCAAATAAATTTCCGAATAGTTTAAATCCAAACTTGATATGATTATATATATATATATATATATATATATATTCCATCTTTATCTCGAATTATGGGTGTATGTGTAAATAATTTTGATTTAAGGAGATATGTAGTTTGTATTTGAAACTAAAACAATATGGAGAGTAATTTCCGTTTACAAATTGCCCATATGATTGAAATGGAAAACTTGATGAGCGAGTTTTCTACTGAAGAGTAATACTTCTTGTATTAAATTTTAATAAATTGGTTAGACTAGTCTGGACTCGAAATCTTAATTAAAATATCGACTGAAGGTAAATGTGGATCCAAATTTATAATTATCGTCCCAGTAAATCTTTACCTGATGTAGATAGTCTAGCTGGGCGACCTGCATGGGCTAGTTGTAATATTATTTTCAAATATTGCCCTTTCATCTGTGAATAAAATCATACATACACAAGAATAGTTCATACAAACATGAATACATTTAAATTAGCAGCATTACTTTGAATGAACATACTATTATAATTGTAACCCTTTTTCTTGTCTTTTTTAGAAGTGTCTATTCACAGTGTTCGTGATAATTATCTTGATGTTATGTGTGTCAATATCACCGATCACTCGCTTCTAATTTATTATCGTATCGAATTATGCATTGATAATTATTGTTTTTTTTAACACTTTCAGAATTCACACGCAATTCTGTATGTTTATATTTAAAGTAAGAAAAATACTACATTTATTAGGTACAGTATGAATCTTTTTTTTGTGTCATAAACCAGCATAATTAAATCTCAATTTATTTCTTTGGTTATAAACATATTCTAATTTCAATAAATGAAGCAAATTTTTATTCAGTAAGTCTGATAATGTAGATTTGTGTTTAGTTTATTTTCGTAATAAAATCATTTTTGTTCTCAATTGATAATTTTATTCAAATCACATAGTGTATAATTTATTTATTTATAGGGATAATATTTTATTATTTATTCAAAGAGAGATTTATGTAAATTGTGTAAAAAGAAAATAATATCAAATTAAAGTCCTATCCTTAAAGAAAGAAAATATTTAAATCTATAAATATTTATTTATAAGTCTCATCATATTTTAAGTATCATATAGATATATAGGCATTCCGTTCTCCGGGATATTGAGATTATTTAAGATCGTATGTTCATTAACGATTGGATGATTTGTTCATTAATAACTTAATATTTTGTTCAGACAATAATCGGCGGGCTACAAAAGAGTAGTGAAGTGCATTCAATAACCTCTCCTACTTATATCCCAACCTCACCTTCGCGTGGTGCAATCTGTTTATAACAAACGAGGCTCTGGGGACCGAGTCACAGCGGTATAACTGTTACATCAGGATTAGAGTAAATGCTAATCCTCCTTCATGCCTGCCCAGAGGCTTTAGGTGGCAGCCCCACCACAGGACTTACTACTTTTCGGCTAGCAACCGACTGGTAGGAAATTATCTTGCTTTCAAGTCTCCAAAGATTCAAAACCGGAAGGATATACACGTTGACAACCAAGCAATACTCAAGGACAAGAAGTGGAAAAAGGAAACATATTTAAACTCGCAACATGGAATGTTCAAGGAATAGGACATAAAGACTTAGAATTGGATGAAATTCTGAATCAAATGTCAATAAAGATAGCCGCCATAACAGAAATTAAAAATAAATTAAGAGGGACCAATGATTAATAATTATTTACAAATCTATTGTGTGTGTACCTAGTAATGAAAGAGCAAAAAAAGGAGTAGCCCTAATGGTACATAAATCTCTTGAACGTAAGATTGATAACTACACTTTCTGGAATGAAAAAATTATTCAAATTAGATTAAAAATAAATAGTAGATATTTGACAGTAATTGGAGTTTATGCAACAGTAAATGGCGAAGAGACAGAAAGTGATAACTTTTATTCAATGCCACAGGATGTCACAGACAAATTTAATCCAAATGATTTTATAGTTTTAATGGGAGATCTCAACGCTAAAGTAGGTACAACTAACATACATTCTATTGTCAGTACTTACCATCAATCAAAATGATAGAAGATTAATTGACTTTGCTACATATAATAACTTTCCAATTACAAACACATTTTTCGACATAAAGACTGCCATAAATATACATTGTCTGCTCGGAATTCTCAGTCAATTATAGATTATGTACAAACTAAGCATAAAATTTTTAATTATGTTCTGGATACCAGAGTTTTCAGGAGTCTTGAACTGGTAACACCTGTCGCTTCCCTCCATGTTATATAAAACATTCAGAATGTAAACCACGTTATCAGGAAAAACACATCTTTAAAGTTAGCCTTTTGCAGCAAGATGGTATTCGATGGTTATACCAACAAAGAACAAAATCACACACAATTGATTCAGATACATCAAATTACGTAGACGAAGAATGGAATAAATCTGTAACATATTACGAAAAGCAGCTCTAGAGAGTTCAGGGACAAAACTAAAATGGCACAAGAAAAGAGGTCTCAGAAAATGGGATGATGATATAGCAAAAATTATTGCTGAAAAAAGACAAGAATTTAAACAATATATAGCAACTGGGTTGTTGAATGACACAATTGATTTTCATCATTAAAGAGCTATTGCAAAACGAGAAATCAGAAGAAGACAGAGAGAAAATTGGGAACACTTTCGTCTGTAATCTAGAGAGAGATCTCACCAAACTTAACCAAAAAACTTACAAAGTTTTAAATAATCTTAGCCAAGAGTGTAAAGAGAATGTAAAATTAAATTTGATTGATAAAACCACTTGCGTCACATATTTTCAAAATTTACTGTCCATATCCCAGACTAATTTTGATTTACCCATATCTCAGAACGACGAATTTCTATATATCACTGAAGCAGAACTTGACACAGTTTTAGAGTCCTGTAAAAATAATAAAGTACCTGGTGAGGATGGACTTCATATAGAATTGTTTAAATGTTCTGACAAAACTCTTAAACAAACATTTCTTCACTTACTAAACAAAATAATCTTGGGAGAAGACCTACCTTCATCTTGGCAGAAAGCCATTATCATACCAATTTTTAAAAAAAGGTAACCTCACAGATTGTAATAATTATCGAGGCATTAGCCTCCTCGACAGTGGATATAAAGTTTTTACAAAAATTATAGCATCTAAATTACAAAAACACTATGAAAACTTATTAGGGGAAGAACAAAATAGTTTTCGTAAGGGAAGATCCTGTGCCGATGGTTGTTTCACCTTAAAACCTCTTATCGAAAAGCACAAAGAATTTAATAAAGAACTACATATAGCGTTTATAGATTTTATTAAAACATTTGATCGAGTTGACAGACAAAAACTTTTAGATATCTTAACTGATGATGGAACACCAAATCAACCGATCCAAACAATTTTTAATCGGTATAACAATAACATCATAGCAGTACAAGTAGGAACAGAATTGTCAGATTGGAAACATATAAATTGCGCAGTACAAATAGGAACAGAATTGTCAGATTGGAAACATATAAATTGCGGAGTCAGACAAGGATGCCCTCTATCACCACTTCTATGTAATCTATACATTAATGCTATCATCAGACACTGGAGATTGACAGTTCATGGTAATATTCCTCTCTCAAGACACACAATTTTAGACACACTCTTATATGCAGATGATCAAGCTCTTTTCGGCAATAATGAAGATGAATTACAATATTCCACTCATCATCTTAATATAATAGCCCAACGATTTAACATGGAAATATCAACAACAAAATCTAAAGTTATGGCCTTTCAAGTGAAATTCCCAGTAAGAAGTAAAATTTGTATTCAGAATTCAATATTACAGCAAGTAAATTCATTGAAATCGTAGGATATAATCTAACTTATAATGAGGAATGTGATATATCCTTTAAAATACAAAACTATAATAAAGCTTTAAGAATTATCAACCAAGTTTTTAAACCATCAAAAGTGCAGAGATACACAAGAATGAAAATCTATAAAGTTCTCGCTAGACCCATAATCTGTTATGGCTGTGAAGCTTGGACCATCAGAACTCAGGATGACCGTCATATTACAGCCACGGGATGAAATTTCCGCGACGAACTGCAGGTTACAGCCTTCTAGAGCACCAAAGAAATTCAACAATAGCCAGAGAGTAAAACATCGTACCTATATCTGAATACCTCCAAGAATATAGAAACAATTGGCTAGCCCATATTCAGCGCATGGATCGTCACAGAATACCAAAACAAATTCTTCACTACATTCCTCGAGTCGGGAGATCTGTGGGTCGACCTTTTCGGAGATGGCGGGAGACCGTAACGGGCCACTGGGCCTAATACTTGAAAGGCAGATGATGATGACAATAAACGGCATATTAGCTCATTTAATTTGCAAGCGGTTCTAGTACATATTTATAGGTTGGCAACGTAATTTATACTTTGCGCGTAAAAATCACTCACTTATAATACAGGATCAATTAACAAACTTACCACCTTTGTCTATGTCATTCCGCAACAATGATTCTTCAATTATAAATATGAACATCGTATATTAAAATGCTGCTTCATATCGAGTACGCTTATTCGTCGAAGAAAATACAATGCAAAAGATAATACCGGATTACCATAAATATCATCATATTATAATCGTGTTATATAAAACACACAAATCATGCCTTACGTGACTATCATATAAAAATACACCCTGTATAATATTATCATTTCATTTCACGCGCCTATGCGTGTTCACTTATTGTCGATCGACCTCTTTATTGGATGCGTTTAGTTTCGAAATATCATTTATTAACTTATTATACCAACATCATCTCAATATTTTTTATTATGGTTATTTCATTAAGAATGATCATTTATATCGCGATTTATTAGCGGCATCCGTTCAATGAACTTTTATTTATTGTGTGTGGATTATGGCCTATCCATATTTATCATTATTATTATATTTAAATGTTTCTCTCCTTTTCAGTTGATTGTTTAGTATTTTAATTGTTGTCATTATAAGGTTTTCTTTAACAAAGATCCATGTATTACTAATTAATTCTTTCAACTATCTCACGCAGTTCAATATGATTTCAAATCTTACTACATTATATATAACTACATCGTGCATTGTTGCACTCATGTTCATCATCTCTAATGCTAATTGATGTAATTATTTATATGATTCAATATGCCATGATTAATTAACATTATTATTTAATTAATGTCCCTATATTATCTGTAAATAATAAAATTATCCTGCCCCTTCTCGATTGAGTGTTAACAATGCGTTTTTTATTCATACTGACAATAATAATAGATCACCCTATACAATACTCTTATCTTTCACAAACATTGATATTTTCAAGTTCATTATTATTCTAATTAATACAATGTAATAAGTCATCTGATATTCACCTAGATCTGGGTTGGAATCCCGATAACTGGTTTATGCACGTACTTATGTTTCCTTATTGGGTCCATACTGCATTTAATTCATTATACAAATTTATTATTGCGACTCGTTTGTCGAAATTATTTATGTTGTTCGCGCTTCTATCCTGAGATTTTGTGCGACCATTTTGCGCTGATCCTTCCAATTTTTTATTATGTCACGGCTGAACCGTACCACGGATGGTATGAATTTACTACATTTATATCTAAATTAAATAATGTATTGAACTCAATTATCGATTCATCAGTGATCAATTTGTTCGCATATACGGCTGATGTTCCCAATTTGGTTAGCTGCTTTCACTGTACTGGCGTTCGAACAAAGAAATACCTGTTTGGGGATCCTCAATATAACATAGGTATTTTTCCCTAGGTTTCATCTTCATTTTTGGTCGGAATTTTGCAATTGCCCGAGGCGAGTACACGTCACTTTCGTCTTTACTGTTTTTCACGACAATTGTAGTTATCTTGACGGTGGTATGGGTTTCAATTAGTGTGTGTTTTCAGGTATTTCTCGTTTCTCACTTTTACAATCAAGTACATTTGAAAAATCGATATCTTCAATTGTAAGCCTTGATTGTAATTATTATTAGACTCATTCATTTCTGTATTATGATTTATGCTTTCTTTTGATTCTACAAATTATTTTTATACTGTTTGGTCTATATATTAAATTTGTTTATTTCAAAATGCTCAGTGATATTTATTTCATTATTTAAATATATGTATGTATATATATATATATCATACCATATTAAGCTTGCATTGCGCAATGTTAAACATTTAATTATAACATCGATAAAGCGTCGCTGCTATAAAGTAAAAATCTTATCTTTAATTTGCTTACTTGTTATAGTCAGCTACTAGATGGCAGTGAAGACTGAGTTCTCGCGACATCTAGTAATAATGGAGAATATAATACATATATAAGAAAAATGAATGCTTGAATTGGATTCGCCTGGTGGTGTAATGGATATCACACTGAGGTGCAGACTCAGAGATCCGGGTTCGAATCCCGTCCAGGCATTTATTTTTCTTATCATACCATATTAAGCTTGCATTGCTCAATGTTAAACATTTAATTATAACATCGATAAAGCGTCACTGCTATAAAGTAAAATAAATATTCTCTTTAATTTGCTTACTTGATATAGTCAGCTACTAGATGGCACTGAAGACAGTGTTCTCGCGACATCTAGTAATAATGGAGAATATAATACATGTATAAGAAAAATAAGTGTTTGAATTGGATTCGCCTGGTAGTGTAATGGATATCACGCTGAGGTACAGACTCAGAGATCCGGGTTCGAATCCCGTCCAGGCATTTATTTTTCTTATCATACCATATATATATATATATATATATATATATATATATATACAATTTTCATCTGCTTGTATAATTCCTACATCTGTCTTTTCGATGTCATTTCCTACCGCGGCTAATTCTTTCGTTTTATATATCTCAACTCGCAACATTAAATTTTCCTCTTTTATTTCTGCTATTAGCTCACTATAACTATAATGTATTCTCGTTACTAATGTTTGAAAATATTTCTGAAAATCAGTAACTTCATTTCCACCCTCGATTTTGTTTATTGTTTTTAACTGCATATAGTTCCTTCTATATCTGTCTAAGCAACATTAAGATTTATATCCTCATTTAAAAGTAATTTATGAAATAGTTGAATGCAGGCTTTCACGGCCGGTAATCATAATGTTGAGTGATTCCGGGTTATGTGGCCGTGGTCCATAGTTGGTGTTAATACCAGACGTTTCGCCCTCAACTGCGGAAGGCATCTTCAGTGGCGAGTGCTTCTAGGCGTGTTTCCTGGTCGGAAGATCTACTTAACCCACATAACCCGGAATCACTCAACATTATAATTGATGAAATATTTCTATGTTTAGTGCTGCCTGGAAATCACTTACTGGACCTGCCGATCTAGTACGTCTGCTGGTCTTCCTCCCGCTGGGTAGTAGGATTTTTGCCTTCTTTTTATCTGAATAACTGATTAGCACGTCCTGTTGCCTCTCGTTCCATGGGGTATTTAGTCGGTTGGTTATTTATTTTGGAATCGCAACATTATTCTGCTCCATGTTGGGCGCCATTTGAAGAAGGTATTAATTAGGGGAGGGTAAATGGTGAAGGATTTATCACATGAATTCCCGTAATGTAAGAATTGTATGCTCGCGGTCTAGTCAGGGTGGGTTCGGTGAGCGATAAGGGTCACTATATCTCCTGAAATAACGAAGGAACTTTCTACGGGCAGCGATAGTTTTATCAATAATTGAAGTTCACAAGTCACTCGATTTATTTTGTATACAAGTGACTATACAGACAATTTTTTATATTGAAAACACTTGTTGATTTTGATGTTTCCTGCGATCTGACTTCTCGACGGAATAATGACGAATTATTACCATTAATATAGTAATATAAAAATTACGGATGAATATCCTCAAATATGGATTTATTACGATATTCTGTTCAAATATTTTACTTATTAGAGAATGTAATTTGTAGAGCTATTTGAACTTGGCGTAAGTTCGTCCTCTTCGATTAGGAGTTATAAATTCCTATTTGAACAAGTAGCTGTCGTTATTTTCCCGCAGTTAAAATGAAACTTATTCGATGTTCTGCCTTCGCTAGCTGGAAGGCTTGTGTTTTGTACGCGTCTCAGTTTTGTACATTGAAAAACTTCAGTATTCCTTCAATCGTTCAGATCGCTACAGGAGAAGGGGTTACAGTATGTTCCTATTGGTTTAAACATATGTGGACATATAGTAGATATATATATATATATATATATATATGTGTGTGTAAAGGGTGTGACTTTCCTTTGTTTATTTTTGTAATGTAGCGAATAAAATAGGCGTATCTATCTCGCGCTACTTACTAACAATGTTGCCAAGTGTTCATAGTTACGCCTTTTGGGTTTTCTATTTAGGACCGAAAATCCGTTAGTTTCAACTAATTTTAATGTGTTATTTGTAGTTATCTTTTAACTGATATATGTGTCCCAAATTTAATTTGAAACTTCATAGTGAAGCTCCAATTGTAAAATTTTGTCATACTCGTCATTCATAAACATTATTTTGACTTGACATTTTAATCTGTTTTCAAATAGACGTTCTGATACATTTCTATTAACAAAGAGTTTGGTATCTATAGGTTTCTATTGTATTCAGGTACCTGTAATTCAAGTATAACTTTGTTACACCATACGTCATCTAGACTTTCTGGCGCCGTCTATATTGGAATAACCGAAATTTAACTAAAGGAGTTGTCTTAGTAATTTATAAAAAAGTAAATCAACCTTTATATAATTTAAAAAAATTGTTCATTAATATGATCATTGGATTGCAAATATATTTGTGAATAGTTTAATTCCAAACTTGAAATTATTATATATATCTTTCACAATGTTCATAAACAAACATGATTTAGAACACTTCTCCCGTGAAGTATTGATTACTTTCAAAATAACTCGTGAGAATAGCGGACAGGTAAGATCTGCGTTTGGTAACCCGAAATTTCCCTCCATATTATTTTAGTTTCAAATACAAACTACATATCTCCTTCAATCTAAATTATTTACATATACACCCATAGTTCGAGACCAAGATGGAATATATATATATATATATGTAGTTTGTATTTGAAACTAAAATAATATGGAGGGAAATTTCGGGTTACCAAACGCAGATGTTACCTGTCCGCTATTCTCACGAGTTATTTTGAAAGTAATCAATAATTTACAGGAGAAGTGTTCTAAATCAGGTTTGTTTATGAACATTGTGAAATATATCGCAACATGATTCCGGGAATGTGCTTGTAATATTATTTACGGGAACAATATGAGGAACATTATTATATATTTTTTACTTTTTGCAATAATATTATATTTAAGATTGAACATACGCAGGATTGCGCAATTTATTCATACCTACTTACATGTGAAAGACCTACTAAATTGCATAGCGTATAAGATTGGCATTATAGAAAGTAGTTCTACATTTTCTGTAGAGGTGGGAAAACAACAATTATTTTCCTCTTTTATGTATACTGTTTATATTCTTTGTCTTATGCTAAGTCTAATGTGGAGACGAATAGACTTTTGTAGAGGAAGTTATTAAATAATTGTATAGTTCTTGTTGAAAATCTGTTTATAAGAAAAATCACGGGATTCAAACTGAGCACCAATGTAATCAAGTATCTACAATTATTTTTGCGTTAACCATCTACAATATCGTAACTCTATTAATTAAGCGTCCCTTTCTTAGGTTCTTCTTCACTTAAATTTAACGAGAAAGTTTCAAACTACTTTACATATCTGTGTCGAATTCATACACATTATTGAGAGCCTCAGCATTCGGTCTGTTCTGTGACATAATTCAGACTACTGAAAAAAAAATTAATTTAAGCTACTTAAACATTGCGTAGTGGTTTAACAAATCTTCGCATGCTCAGTGAGGAAGACGTAAAACTAAATATTCTAAGCGCTCATTGTTTCTGAGTGGCAGTGTACTTGCATTTAACGCTTAAATTGGCAAAACACTAATATCAAGTATCACTTACTGAAGTTTTGCGGACTGCACTCAAAACAAAATCGTGCATAACTCTTTTTATTTATTAGTATATTTCTTGCTTCTGGTTCCGAGGGGACGAGGGTTCAAACCCGGCCGTGGTTGCTGGATTTTTTTTTATAATGAAAGAAATCCTACGGGCAAGTCCTCCGGGAGGGAATTCGAACGTGAATCCCGAATCTGAAGATTTTCAGGCTCGTAGAATATCGTTAAGCCTGAATAAAATGGCCTCTAAGCAAAATTTGCCGAATATTCCGATTTTAGTACTACCTTGTTTTACTAGATGTCACTATGAGGCTGAACGCTGACGACAGGAATTTCAATGACATCTATCCGAAAAGAAGTGTAACTAAGTTGCTGTGGTTGATTTCTCCCCTGTAGGAGGAGAACGCTTATGTGTCACTTAGGGACGCAAGGTCTTACTACTACTATTATTTAATTGGACAAAGAATTAAGTAATTTCTACACGTTCGATTTATTCTGTATTACTAAAATATTGAATAAATTAAACCAATGTACATATAATGTAGAATACATTGCCAATTTAAGGGTTAAGCATTAAAGTTGTACAGTCTTTGAAAGAAATGATTGCGCACAGATAATTATTACGTCCCACAATCAAGCCAATTTCTTCTACGTATTTTATAATAATAATAATAATAATAATAATAATAATAATAATAATAATAATAAACTTAATACAACCTATTATTAAAGTTATGATTATTATTACAGCACAAGGAATTCAATATAGAAACTCATATCGCCTTTGTGACTTCATAAAGGCTTTTGACAAAGTAGACAGAAATATATTACTACAAATTTTAGCTGATGATAACGTTCCACAACAATATATTACTAATATCTTCAACATCTATAAAGATAATGAAATCTCTGTTAAACAAGATGACAAATTATCTTCTTGGGAAAAGATCAACACTGGAGTAAGACAGGGATGTGGACTTTCACCGGTGCTTTTCATTATATATATGAATAAATTAATAAACAAATGGAGGAAAACACAACGAGGATATATACCCATCAACAGGAACCTCAAACTCGATGCTATTCTTTTTGCAGACGATTTAGCTCTTCTGGCACTTTCCGAAAATGATTTGCAACGATCAATGTATATTTACAAAAAATAGGTGCCAAATTTAATATGGAAATATCAATTAACAAAACTAAAATTATGGCATTTCATGGGAAGGACCCCATACAAAGTAAAATCTGTCTCGAGAATAAAATTTTAGAGAGATCTAATCAATTTAAATATCTTGGATATTATCACTCTATCTGGGATGAAAAGGATATCCCTGAAAAAATTACTAGTTTTAATAAAAGTTTGGGAATTATTAATCAAGTTATGAAACCATCCCTTATACAAAAAAAACATAAGATTACGTTTATATAACACTTTGGCTAGACCTATGGTAGTGAAGCATGGACAATAAAAAGACAACATGAAAGCAGAATAACGGCTTGTGAAATGAGATTCATACGCAGAACAGCGGGTTACACCAGATGGGATCGGAGAAGGAACACCGATATCTTAAAAGAATGAAGACTACGCCAATTTTGGAATATATTAAACAGTACCAACTAAATTGGAAACACCATCTTGAAAGAATGAGTTCAAGTCGGATCCCCAAAGCTGTTTATAAATATATACCAAGAGGACGAAGATCACTGGGCCGTCCTATGAAACGCTGGAGGAAAAATTTTCTATAGGATCGTAACAGGCCTTGACCTAATACTTGAAAGGAAGAAGAAGAAGAAGAAGATGATTATTATTACATAAATTTGCGGAGTTAAGGTCAAGCTGTCTTCTTTTCTATTCATCTACTGAAAAAAATTAGACGCAAAAAAGAGTTACGTAACATCACAACATAGAATGGAAGTTATTTAACTATTAATCAATTATTTCGATAAATCTGAATCATCCAAATGAAAGTACGATTGAGTGATCCAATATCAAGAATTATTTGATTTACCTTTCTCTATTGTCTCTCTATTATTTCATATTTTCGCTACTTTTAATTCTATAATTTATTCTGCCGTCATTCATGCACCTTGTAATTCTGTAATTATACGTATTCCAAGCCACGTCACTAAATTATATAAATACATCTTTAAGTGCCTTGGGATAGAATAATATTGTCTCAGGAACTTTTTGGCCTGTAACATGAAATCCTTGATCGTCCGAATATGTAGTCTGAAGAGAAATGTCGATATGTCAATTATATGATTTATTATCTTAACTCAATTAAAACAGATGTCGGGAAAATGAATGTATTAAAATATTTTAAAGTGTAAAATCATACAATTTATTACTTATCACGTCATTCATTGATATGTGCGATAGTCCAGTTATTACAAAACAAGAAATCGTCACTTCTCTAGACCAGAATTCTCTAAGTCACCGAAAATCTATGTAACGTAAGGTGTGTCATTTTTGTTAGCGTTTTTAGTTTAAGACTGTGTAAATGTGAAGAAAAACCCAAATGTAATTTGTTATTCTGTGATTAATTTATGGAATTTGCAGTTAAACAGTAATACGAACACCTTAAAACGTAATTCCAAAATTATAGCTAGGCATTGCGTTTGTTAATTAATATTACCTGTGTTATAATAAGAATAAAAATATATTTTATTCACAAATAAAGTCGTACACAGTAGTGAATGGGCAAGTACTTGTGCTGGGGTGCAATTCAGTTATACAAATAATACGTATAGAGGTTATACATATAGTATAATGTTTTAGTTAAAGGGAGAGGGAAAACAAAATATATACATTTAGCAGCCAATTTCAAAATATAATATAAATTCTGGCACATAAAGAATTTTTAAAAAATAATTCAAAGAAAAAATAACAATATAGAATAGATTGATAACGTACTGAAGAAAGGAATTAAAACACTAGGAATTAATATAAACAAATCAAATTATGAGAAAGATTTAAATATGAAACACACTCTGATAAACAATGAATGCAAAGAGTGATATAAACAACACTATATATTAAATTAAACGAATAAGCTGAAGAAGAAGTAGTAGTAGTAGGACATTTTAGACTAAGACACATACAATGTTATTTACAAATGAAGGAAGTAATTAAATGCATTACGTAATAATTTAAAGCAAAACTAATTTAGAAACAACGTTCGATGCGTAGAACTCACTGTAATACAAAAAAAAACAATGTTTCTTCGTTAATTTGAACGTAATCGTTCGTTGACGAGTAAATAATTACCAAAATAAATAATAAGTAAATATGCATACAAATTTAACAGAAATTAAAATTAATCAAATTAATATTATTAGAAAATGAATACCAGTTTATCACACAACATAATACAATCCATATTCACATACCTTACTATTCCAAATTCTGCACACATATTTACCAACTTATTTAACAACACGTTTTCAACATTTATCGGCTCATCACAATTTAGGAACAAGATCACAAGACTCTTCTTTACTTTTGATACCACAGAACAGGACCTGTCTGTACTCTGAATCTTACACAATATCTATGGCTAGAGCATGGAACTCACTTCCCAGTCATGTCAGGGACTGTCAATCGCTATCATTATTTAAATCCAAATTAACTGATATCTTAAGTTCGACACAATGAAAACATTAACTACATAACAACTATATAGAGCATTCTACTAAATAATCATGTAGGAAGCTACTTACTTTATTTTATATCATTTTAATTTTATTATATTCTATGTTTTTGTTAGCATTAGCTAGTATTAGATCCATCATCATTGTATTTTGTTTAGTCTGTATTTTAATATCTTAAAATTGTAATATGTACGTAATTTTTGTATAATTTTACTATTCGCTGGTTGAGTGGAAGAGAAGGCCTTATGGCCTTAAGTCTGCCAGCTAAAATAAATCATTGTTATTATTATTATTATTATTATTATTATTATTATTATTATTATTATTCACTCGATAAACTTATCATGTGTGTCGTTACCACGACAATAGGTTCATTGTAATCTGGAAAGGGGTTGAACTCGAAAATCTGAGTCCACAGTGAGAACAAACATTTGTAGACATTATGATTTTAACAGCATCTTAATAATTATCAGAAGGCTTAGAGAGCGGGATGACAAGGTTTTCTTCATCCCTCGACAATATTTGTCGTAACTCAGTCAGAAGCGTAGAAGGCGCTTTCCATTAGTTAATTATACTGTCAGCGGTTAGGATTTGGCTGTTCGTCGAAACTCATTGAAGGATTATGAGGCTAAACTACGTGATATTTTTTCAAGATCGCCTTTCCGCACCTGTACCATATATTATCAAGTGAGTTGTTGTGAATATTTGCTAGCGTCATGCTGCACCTTTTAAAGTTTAAGTCACTCGCACCGTCTGAGTACAAACAGATCACGTAAAGAAGTAATAATTATTCTACTAGAGGTAGAACACATTGCTATGAGACACTTAGTTTATTTATTTAGTAATAATTGTTTTCATATTAACAAAGTCGCAAGTAAAGAAGCATTGGTCATTTAAAGCCTGTTCCCATATTGCTCTTCACAGGCAATGGAGTACATGCACAGGAACGTTTACAGTTACTGATCTGTTCCCGCTTCTTCAATAGCAATATACAACCATTTAAATGGTGTATGTATTTCAATTTCAACAAAACAAAATTAAAATGAGAATACATATTTATGTATATGTACGAAAATGATATATAATTTTGATAGTTTTATTTAATAAATCAACATCATGGATTTTCATCACGTAAACACCAGGTCAATTGATTAATATATAAAACCGTTATTATTTTAATTATATCGATGTGAAACACGGATTATTCCTTTAAGGGAGAAAAGAGTTTACAAGTATTTGAGAATAAAGTTATCTGGAAAATCTTTGGATCAAAGAGACACAAACAGAATAGCGATAGGAGAAGACTTACATAAAAATCGACTGCATGGTCTTGATGGGAAGCGAGATGTAATAATAGGAGTTAAGTCTCGTACACTACGATTGGCAGGACATGTAGCATGAAAGAGGGACATGAAAACCGGAGGGAATATCCCCAATTGTTTGGCCAAGAACGAGCTGAGACAACAACAATAACCATGATTTGTAGAGGTAAATTATTCAGTTTATGACTGCAAAACATTAACTGAGGATACAGTTATGAATCTACGGTAATATCATTGAGTTAGTTGTTGGTTGCATAATACCAAAAGTAAAATGCCGTGTTAACTACAAAAGAAAATTGTGAAAAAAAGAGGTATACATTTTCATAAAGGGTAACTCCAAAAAAAGTACCTGGCCGTAATCCGCTGCTTTCAATACGTCATTTTTAAATATACATTTTCCTTAATAAAGGCTTCTCTTTAATCAAGCAATTTGTTTTATATATATATACTTGAAGGAAGAAATGAGAAGAAATAAAGTGGATGTGATGGGGATATCAGAAGTGAGGTGGGAACAAAGTGGTGAATTAGTGAGTGATGAATATAGAATGTTTTATTCCAGTGGTGATTCTAAAGGAAATCATGGTGTCGGTGTAGTATTAGGACCACGTGTGAAAGAAAAAGTGACAACAGTGCGTTATGTGGATAATCAGATGATAATGGCGAGGTTACAAGGAAATAAAAGTGGACTTGGTGATAGTGCAAATGCACATGCCCCATAGTGGGTTAGCAGATGAAGCAGTGGAGGAAAGATATGACAAGATACAAGAGATTGTTGAGATAGAGAAGAAGGGGGCATGTGTTATCCTAATGGGTGACTGGAATGCTGTAGTTGGAGAAGTGCCGGATGGTAGTACAGTTGGGATATATGGATTAGAAAAAAAGAATTGAGAGAGGCGAATCACTGGTGAGTTTCTGTAAAAGGAATTCAATGATAATTGGAAATACAATGTTACAACAGCATAAAAGGAGACGATACACATGGATAAGCCCTAAACGATACCAGATCGACTACATACTGATATAGGAAAGATTCCGAAATTGCTTAAAAAATGCAAAGACCCTACCACGAGCAGATATCGATTCAGACCATGTCTTATTAATAGGCGAAGTAGATATTTGCCTGAAGAAGATAAGAGGAAGACAGGCAACAAAGAAGTTTGACTTGGAGAAAATTAAAAGTGAAGAGCATAGGAGAATATTCCAACAATATTTTCAGGAGAAAACCTCTGCCATGGAAATCTCATATGGCAATATCAAGGAACACTGGGGTCATTTGAAAACCTCTATACATATAGCTGCAGAGGAAATAATAGAAGAGCAAGGATATTAAGAAACCTTGGGTCACAGAAAAAATGATAGAGAAAATGAAAGAAAGAAGAAAATGGAAAAAAAGCAATACAGAAGAAGCCAAAAGATACTACAGGAAACTAAACAACGAACTTACAAGAGCAACTGACAAGACAAGTAAAGAATGGATGAAGTAGAAATGTGAAGAACTAGAGAATCTGGAGAGGAAAGGAAAATATGATTTAATGTACCACGAAGTAAAAGGCTTGGGCTATGGAAAGAAGAGCAGGAAAACCATGTGGCTGATTAAAGACGAAAATAATGAAGAAATAATAGACATACAGGGATTTATGAATACATGGGAAAAATGTATAGAAGAGCTACATGAGATAAGAAATCGTCCGGCTAACTTGGATACAGAAAATGAAGAAGACCTATCAGAAGATGAAAAAGGATTTTCAATTCTGAAGGAAGGAGTTGAACTAGCAATTAAGGAAATTAAAGTTGGGAAAGCAACAAGAGTAGATGGAATCCCCATTGAATTGGTAAAATGCTTGGGTGAAGGAAAGAAGGAAATTCTGCGTTTATGCAACAAGATATATAAAGATGGTGATTGGCCCGATGAATTGACTGAGACAATGTTAATACCAAGATACTCCTGCGAACACTGAATCGACGTTTACGTTCTACGATGGAACGCGAATTGGAAGAAGAACAGTTTGGCTTCAGAAAGGGAAAGGGTGCAAGAAATGCATTTGGATTGATACGAACAATAGGAGAAAGATATATATAAGCAGATAAAGACATTTATGCAGTATTTGTTGACCTGGAAAACGCCTTTGGCAGAGTAAATTGGAATCAACTCCTGAAGATATTGAAGAAGATTGGCGTAAACTGGAAGGAGAGGAGGCTCATAAGTAGTCTTTATATGAAAGAGAAAATACAAGTGAAGATATGGGAAGAAATGTCAGAGGGAAGAGAAATTGGAAGGGGGTAAGGCAAGGATGTCCTGTATCACCTACACTTTTCAACATCTTCCTGGAAGACCTAATGAAAAAATGCTTCAGCAATACGGGAGGCGTAAACATGGGAGGAAGAAGAACAAAATGCATAAGATTTGCTGATGATATGGCTTTGCTAGCAGAAGATACAATGACACCGAGGAACATGTTGATGGAGATAAATGATAAGTGGGAGGATTATGGAATGAAGATAAATATAAATAAGACGAAGGCCGTGATTATGGGAAGGAAACGTAGGAAGATAAACATGAGGATTAAAGATGAGGACATTGAACAAGTGGAGAGCTTCAAATACTTGGGTTGTACTATCAGTAGTAACATGAACTGCGGTCAAGAATTATAGAGGATAGCAATGGCAAAATAAGCTTTTAACAAGAAGAGAAGCATTTTCTGCGGAACTTTGGCAAAAGAATTACGGAAGAGGCTAGTGAAGTGCTTTATGTGGAGTATAGCATTGTATGATGCAGAGACTTGTACATTACGACGGAATGAGGAAAAGCGACTGGAAGTTTTTGAGATGTGGATATGGAGAAGAATGGAACGTATAAAATGGACAGACAAATCAATAAATAAAGATTTGCTAGACAGAGTGGGCGAAAGACGAACAATGATGTAACTCATAAAGAGGAGGAAAGGCAATTGAATTGGCTACTGGCTAAGAAGAAAATGTCTGCTGAAAGATGCACTAAAAAAATGGTCAACGGAAAGAAAGTTAGAGGCAGAAAAAACGTCAGATGATAGACAATATTAAAATAAATGGTTTGTATGCAGATAAAAAAAGGAAAGCTGAGTTAAGGAAAGAATGGAGAATGCCGAGCTTGCAGCGAAAGACCTACTCTTGAGCAGAACACTTTGAATGAATATAAACTAGACTCATGATAAATATTTTTATTAAAGAAGTAAAGCGATACCACTATAGGACTTTAGGGTAAAAGAGATTAAGGACTCCCCCTTCCTGGACAATCGGCACGAGGTATCAGCTGGGTTGTCAACCCTGCATAACTGCCTCTTTTACCCCAGGATAAAAGCCTGGCACTCATTTCCATTAGAGGCTGAGACGTTCCCTACAAACATGGTGCCGCCAGATGGTTTTGGACCAGTTTAAAAATTCTGACCCACTGGAACTCGAAGTCCGTTCTTCCGACATGTAGCGTATTGTCTTAACTAACTATGCTACGGCGTGCCCGCGAACGAATTTTTATTGGTCTCTAAATTGTTAATTTGGTATAAACTCCTTTGCTGCTTAAAGAGCGTTGTCCGGGTAAGCACGTGGAAATAAGTTTGTCGTATTATTGTGACTTTTACTGAGAGAAGAGAAGAGTACATATTACATACAATTCGACTGTATATATATATATATATATATATATATATATATATATATATATATATATATATATATCATATAATTATTTTTGTTCATACTTCCGCGAACTATGCTGCTCCATCACTAATATCGTAGACCATTAACTTATGCCCCAAATGGTAGTCAATAACCAATCACGTTTCAATGAATTCTGTTTTACAACCAATGACAGTCGTGTTTCACCTTGCTCATTATTGATTTCTCTATATCAGGTCCTCCTTTTGTGATAAAAAAAACTCCTTCTTTTAAATATTCTGAACAGCTCAGAGCATTATTTTTCTCTAACAAATACATTGAATATAGCAAATAATCAACAGATTCCTTGATTTTACTGAGTGTTTTACTAAAAAAATGTATATTATATAACGTTGATTATAATATAATTTGATGTGTTTTATTATTTCTCCACTAGGGTGCATTCTTTAAATATTGCAATCCTTTTTGGCATTAATTAATATAATCCGATTCCGATTGAGGGTCTTTCCACTTTTCAGCGGTTGCCCTTTTACCAGCCGGCTGCTGGCCCTTCACATCCACATCTGTCAATCACAGAGGTAGATGATCAACAGCCAGTGTAGGGGTGACATGTGGTTAGCATGTCGAGTCCCCCAGCCGTTATAGCTGGTTCCTCAACCTGGAGCCGGGCTTTGTTTACTTTTTTTTTAATTGGGGTAGCTACCCCAATTGCATCAACGATGCTGGGTGGGCACCGGTCCCATACTGGCCGAAATACCATGAGAAAATTTCTTCCCCCATGGAGACTCGAACCAGCGCAAGTCCCGTAGCTCTGCGCCAAGGCATCCTACCTTAACCGCTCGGCTACGGCGCGGGACATTAATATAATCAAGTTGCAGTAAATATACACAACCTCACATTTCTGGTTTGTTTTCAAACATCACCATTTATATTAAATATATTGTTTTAAACTTAAGCAAAGACTGGAATGATAGAATGGAAAAATCATCTGAGAAGAATGGCAAGAAATAGACTTCCAAAATTGGCATTCCAATATACCCCAACTGGACATAGGGACCAAGGATGACCAAAACATCGGTGGAAAGATCAAGACCATCTTCGCTAGGTTTACCGTACAGGCCACGTGGCCTAAAACGAATTTGTTCATGATGATGATGATGATAAATATTTTTATGTACCGGCAACTATATTTAAATAATGACTTCTGAGTAAAGAGCTTAATTTTATTCGTTAAATAGTCCTAAAAAGTCACTTTTGATTTGCAAATCCTCTAGATATATTGGACATCACTCGTGGCATTATTTATGACATGTATATTCTCATAATATGCCACTTATTCTATTGCTTTTAACTCCTATCTGTAAATCACAATTTGAGTACTCTTCAGAAACTCCTGCGTGACATCCTATAACACAGAACCTATCATTATTTTAAATCCTATACATGAATGTGAGCGCACTGATATAGTCCTAACCAGACGAGATCAGGGACTGGCGAATATTAGCTTATTTTAAAATAAATTTAAATGTATTTATTTTACAATTGTCTTTCACGGATTACGGAGAGTAATGGTTTCAGATATTTCGCATTTCTAATAATATTGACTTGGTTAATTTTAATACTAGTTCAATTTGCATGTTAATTCTTAATATTAGTTGAATTTGCATGAATATTTACTTATAATAATTTATTGAATGTCATTTTCTTACGTAACATTTTTTGTATGTTATGTTTTTCACTGGCTGAGTATAAGAGAAGGGAGGCTTTATGTATGAAACACTTTCATTTTAAATAAATTATTTTTTTTATATATTCTGATAGAGGAAAATTTTGCATAGCATATTTATAATAATAACAAGACAATAATTTCTTATAAATGTCTGAATATCTGTTTTTACCCGTTACTCGCAGAATACATGGAATAATTTGATGGCCTTGAAATGACTAAGGAAGCATTACACAACAAGAGCAGAGAATAAGTACAGTAGTTGTGCTAAAGTTAATAACATTCATTTGTCACTTGCTGTAAGCATCTATTACGATTTTCGAGATACTTCCTGCCTTGTGTATACTAGAGCACAGTGCCATTGTAAGTTCAGTTCTTATCTCTTCGTTGAATCAAGTGGAGATAACCTTCACAGCTAATTGTAAGTGATATTTCTTTATTCATTTTATAGCCCACATTACGTTACGTTATTTAAATCATATAGAGTGCATAATGTTTTTCTTAAAATATATAAACTCGTTTAAAGGAGCGTGGAAGTTTATCTTGGTAACGTTAAAATAGTAAACTTATGCCCCATTTTCTCTAGAAACTTTAAGAAGACGTAACAAAATAATTATTACAGTGTACAGATTCATATTTGTATATATTCACTAATATATTTGTATGAACTAGTGTTCGCCCATTGGTCAAAATTCGACCATAAATAACACGTCACCGCACTTATTATATCACTTTGTATTATTTAGACATCATTTGTATTAAATCTTATTAGACAGGTTGGTTTTAAATTGAATTTCATCTGATATGAGATTGTACTGGACGTTTTATTACCATATAATATCTAAATATACAAGCGTTACTGCTATAAAATAAATAGTATCTTTAAAATGCCCACTTGTTATAGTAGCCACTATATATATATATATATATATATATATATATATATATATATAATGTATGTGTTAGGATTCCTTAGTAGCTCAGTAGGTTAGAGCGCTAAACTTGTGAAGTTAAAATCTCGGGTTCAAATCTCGACTCAGGCATTTATTTTTCTTTTTATATTATATAGGCCTATAAAAAGAAAATCGGTTGACAAAATGAGGAGAAATTTGTGTCGAAGGTAGGGGAAAAATTATTTCCATGTTTTTATTGACAATACTTAAGGTAGGCAATAGCTACTAAAAATTGGTTTAATTAAAATAATCATAATTGAATTATAAATTTTTACACCTCACAAAATATGTAGCCTATATTTAAGTTGGAGTGTAACTGATGATGGAGGTGATAGTATTGTAAATTAGCACCCAGCATCGTAAGGAATTTGTCTAGCTACAATAAGTGACGGCTCCACACTGAAAAAATCAGCTATAACGGCTGGTTTACCAGACATGCTGACCACATTTCATCCCTACAGGATGATTTTTTACCTTTGTGGTTAACGCATATACATGTATTACTTCCTATAATTTAAATAGGAGCTTTTGGTGCTCAAATGTAGTGTCTTGCAGTTAAAAACGGCAGATATTTTTAGGACATGGACTTTGTACGTCACATGCTTCTCTGGAAGAAATTTAATTCTTATACCATGAAGATTTTCCCTAAATACCAACTTGTAGTTAAAAGCAGCAGAACTAATTGTTTCCAAAAAGTTTGTATTGATAAGACAAAAGCTCATCAATAGCTAATAAAAATCATTTGCCAGACAGAGGAGAAAATGGTATTTCATTGTTTACGTGTGGATTACACATGGAATCTTTGGGCAGTTATGTATCATCATCAAAACCCGTTCACGAATTTAGGCCAATTGATGACATGTTCCAGCCAGAATAGAAATACCATACAAATGTCTTTTGAGTGGAAGTCCTTTCTTCTTCTTCCTGCAGGTTGATAGCTTAACATCTGCTTGTGTATCCTCCATTCGATGAACATGTTGCATCCATCTTGACGTATAATCAGAAATTCTATAAAGTATTATATAACCCGTTCGTCCCTCATGGAGGTATGGCTAATTCCTTGTGCGGCTATTTTTCTGCAGAAGTCAGTGATTGACATGTCATCAGTACATAATCTTATGGGGACTTCTAGAAGCTAACTAAGATATTACTTAGAAGGGACAGACCGATTAAATATTGCACAGAGCTACTAATTTTGGCCGGATGTTCTTTTTTGAGCCAAAAATCAATGAACTCGTTATTCGCCGCTTAAAATACCTAATGGAGGACTTGAACCTTGAATTCTTCTTCTTCTTCCTCCTCATCTTCGGCTTTCCCCCATTTATAGGTTTGCCGTCTTCAGTTTCCATTTATCTCTATCATTCCAATCTCCCTCTTCCGAATTCCTATCATCCATTAAAGTTCTGACGTAGGTTTTCCATTTCCATCTTGGTCAGACACGTTCATTTCTTCCAGGGGGTGACCATTGGTATATTTTTTTTTGGCCATCTTTCATTTTCCATTCTTTGTATGTGGCCATATAATTTAAGATTTGATTTTCAATCCTCTTAACAACCGATGTGGTGGCATTCATTTCTCTCCAAAGGAATTCATATCTTATTTTATCCTGTCTTCTTTTTTGGAGGCTTCTTAAAAATAATAAAATTCAACTGTTCTAATTATATTTTTTTTGTACTACCGTCAAATACCAAGTTTCACTTCCATATGACAAAATATTCCGTATTATGCTGTTATAAATTTTCATTTTAGTTTCCTTTGTGAAATATTTGTTCCAAATTATTCCATGTAAAGTTTTAGTTGCTTTTTTTTGCCATTGCAATTTTAGTCTGTACATCTCTCTCACAGGTATCTTAACTTGTAATTATTGACCCAAGATATTTAAAAAAAATATATTATTTTTTTTATTTTCTCTCTTTCGAGTATGAAATCATCAACATTCTTTCCCAAGCACATATATTCTGTTTTCTGTAAATTTATATTCAGTCCCCATTTTTTATATTCTTCCATTAGTTTATTTATCATGTATTTCATATCATCTTCATCCCCTGCAAAAATTATTTGATCCTCTGCAAACAACAATGAATGCAGTACTTTTCCTCCAATAGGAATACCCATTTCAGAACATTTTTTATACCATAAGTTAAGAGCCTGGTCTAAATAAATGTAAAAAAAGAATTGGTGACAAACTGCATCCCTGCTTAAGGCCTATATTGACTGTGAATTCCTCTGTTAAAATGTTCTGTATATTTACTTTAGCATTTGTATTGCCATTGATACTCTTTACTCCAACTTACTCACTGGCACTATCGAACCCCTAGGTTCATGGCCGCGCGGACATAAGCTCTCCATACATCCCTATCCTGAGATAATGCTTTCCAATCATTCCCTGTATACTATACTTACCTCAAATCATAGTTAATGTTATTCTCCCACCTCATGCTTGGTCTGCCAACTGGGCGTTTTCACTCTGGCTTTCCTACAAGAAGCTCCCATGCAAGTCTTTCATTCCCCATACGTGCAACATGTCCTGCCCATCGCAGGCTACGAGACTTAACTGTTCTTACTATATCTGGCTTCCTATAAAGACCATGTAGTTAATTGTTATGTAGTCTTCTCCATTCACCTGTTTGTTCATCTCTCTTTGTTTCCAAAAATTTTCCTAAAGTACTATATTCTCTAATACTTGTAATCTCCTTTCCTCCCTTAAAGTAAGAGTCCATGTTTCGACCAATGTACTTTTTTCTTCTGGCTTATCACTTTCAACCAATCCGGCATGGATAACCCTATAGGCAGCAATGCTATCGCCGGCAGAGCTGTCAGGATCATTTAAGCATGCAAGCCACTCCACCACGACAAGGTAAATATACCATGGAGGGCCATAGATCCTGCTAACAATATGAATCCATTTATCACTTATACTCATATTTCTCATTGCACGTCCATAATAATTGTCGAGGTACACTATCATATACCATCTCTAAATCAATAAAGGTCATATATAGTTATTTATTTTTTGCTAGGATTTTCTCTTGTAATTGTCTAATACAGAAAATATTATCAACACATGATCTTCCACTCCAGAATCCTCATTGTTCTTCTCTTAAGTTATCTTTTATCTCCTTAAGTTTAAAATTTATAATTTTACTAAAACTGCTAGCTGTTGAAAGTAAAACGCATATACCTCTATAATTCGAACACCATTTTTATCACTTTTTTTAAAATAAGAGCAATGTACGACAAATTCCAGTCTTCTGGGATATCGTCTCCAATTTAAATTTTATTAAAAAATTTGTTAAAAATATTACTAAAATATCTCCTCCATGTTTTAGGAGTTCTGTCTGAATATTTCCTGGTCCTGGTGCTCTCCCATTTTTTGCCTCTTTCAAAGCTCTTTTTACTTCAACTTCTGTTATCTCTGGAGTGTCAAATTTATATTCTACATCCATATCTTGAAGTTTAAACTCATTTCTATTTTCTTGAAGTAAACCTGTATAATGTTGCATCCATTCTTATGGTCAACAGGATATTTATCTTCTTTCGTTCTGATTTCCTGATATTTTGTAATGTTTTCCAAGCTTCTTTGGATCTAGCATATCCAATCGAATGATCTATATTTGAGCATATGTTATCCCAATATTCATTTTTTGTTCTTCTATGTTGCACCTTTGTTTTATGTTTTAAAGTTATATATTAATTTCGAGATGTTGTTGAGTGATCTGATAACCATTTCATCCGTGCTTTCTTTTTTTCTTCTACTAATTTTTAATATCGTGATTAAACCATTCATTATTTCTTTTTAATTCTAGATTTTCTGTCCCAAGTGCTTCTAAAGCTGCTGAATGTATACTTTCCTTTAATTGATCATACATTTCCACTTACTTACTTACTTACTTACTTACTTACTCACTGGCACTATCGAACCCGTAGGTTCATGGCCGCACGGACATAAGCTCTCCATACATCCCTGTCCTGAGCTAATGCTTTCCACTGCATATTTATTTAAATTTAAATTAAGTTTTTGTTTTAATCTTGATTGAAAAATATATGTTATACTCTTTCAAAATTATATAATCGATTATTGATTTGTGACTTTTGTTGGCTGTTACCATGTATATTTATGTATTTCTCTATGTTGGAAAAAACTATTCATTATCATATAAACTTATCAATCTATCTCCATTGCCTTTTTCCACTTTTTCCCCAAATGGTCCAAACACTTCATCTTTCATTATACTTCCTATTCCACTATTAAAATTTCCTGTTATTATTACTTCTTGATGTTATTTTTATTTTGTCCAAAATATCTGACATTTTGTCAAAAAATTAATTTTTCTCTATGGTTATTGCATCCTCATTTATGGCATATACTCCTATTATTATAAGCTCTATCTAAAAAGTTTGAGATTTAATTTAACAATTCTTTCATCAATTTCTTCCCAAGACACTATATTTATTACCAACTTATTTTTTATCAAGATGGAGATACCTCTTTTTGCTCCACTAGTTTTTGGTACTCCACTCGAGATATGTGTATAATTTTCTAATTTTTCCTTTCCTTTCCCTTTCTTTTTTGTTTCTGAGAGCACAATAATATCTGCATTCATTGATATAATCTCATCTATTACTTCTTGTTCTTTAGTATTCAAGCCTTGAACATTCCATGAGCCGATAGCAAAGGTCCGTTTTCGTAACTTAAGTCTGTCATATTTAAATCCATCCGGCTGACATATTTTACTCAAGTACGTAGCGATATATTTTTTTCCAGGACCAGGTTGCCAGCCTGACGCCTAACCCCCACACACGGAGGACCTTTTTTTTAAGGATTGCTCCCTTAGCCGACAGGTCTAGTTTTAAGGCACTGAGAACTCGCCTTTCGTCCCATCCTGCGATTTATTAAGGTATACATAGTCGGCATCTGTACCCTTCTCGAGGCCGTACCAACCTTAAATTGTTCCATCGTAAAAATCCACCGACGTCTGCCGAATTTGAACCCGCTACCTTCTGAACTGGAGACAAGGAACATACCAACTGGTCCACCGAGATGGACTTTATGAATATAGATGAGTAAATTTACAGATATAAATCTGCACACTCTCAAAATATCATTATACTATAGGTTCCAGTTTAAATGGGATATAAACTAGAAACTTTAACGTTATTATACTATAGGTTCCAGTTTAAATGGGATATAAACTAGAAACTTTAACGTTATTATACTATAGGTTCCAGTTTAAATGGGATATAAACTAGAAACTTTAACGTTATTATACTATAGGTTCCAGTTTAAATGGGATATAAACTAGAAACTTTAACGTTATTATACTATAGGTTCCAGTTTAAATGGGATATAAACTAGAAACTTAACGTTATTATACTATAGGTTCCAGTTTAAATGGGATATAAACTAGAAACTTTAACGTTATTATACTATAGGTTCCAGTTTAAATGGGATATAAACTAGAAACTTTAACGTTATTATACTATAGGTTCCAGTTTAAATGGGATATAAACTAGAAACTTTAACGTTATTATACTATAGGTTCCAGTTTAAATGGGATATAAACTAGAAACTTTAACGTTATTATACTATAGGTTCCAGTTTAAATGGGATATAAACTAGAAACTTTAACGTTATTATACTATAGGTTCCAGTTTAAATGGGATATAAACTAGAAACTTTAACGTTATTATACTATAGGTTCCAGTTTAAATGGGATATAAACTAGAAAACTTTAACGTTATTATACTATAGGTTCCAGTTTAAATGGGATATAAACTAGAAACTTTAACGTTATTATACTATAGGTTCCAGTTTAAATGGGATATAAATAGAAACTTTAACGTTATTATACTATAGGTTCCAGTTTAAATGGGATATAAACTAGAAACTTTAACGTTATTATACTATAGGTTCCAGTTTAAATGGGATATAAACTAGAAACTTTAACGTTATTATACTATAGGTTCCAGTTTAAATGGGATATAAACTAGAAACTTTAACGTTATTATACTATAGGTTCCAGTTTAAATGGGATATAAACTAGAAACTTTAACGTTATTATACTATAGGTTCCAGTTTAAATGGGATATAAACTAGAAACTTTAACGTTATTATACTATAGGTTCCAGTTTAAATGGGATATAAACTAGAAACTTTAACGTTATTATACTATAGGTTCCAGTTTAAATGGGATATAAACTAGAAACTTTAACGTTATTATACTATAGGTTCCAGTTTAAATGGGATATAAACTAGAAACTTTAACGTTATTATACTATAGGTTCCAGTTTAAATGGGATATAAACTAGAAACTTTAACGTTATTATACTATAGGTTCCAGTTTAAATGGGATATAAACTAGAAACTTTAACGTTATTATACTATAGGTTCCAGTTTAAATGGGATATAAACTAGAAACTTTAACGTTATTATACTATAGGTTCCAGTTTAAATGGGATATAAACTAGAAACTTTAACGTTATTATACTATAGGTTCCAGTTTAAATGGGATATAAACTAGAAACTTTAACGTTATTATACTATAGGTTCCAGTTTAAATGGGATATAAACTAGAAACTTTAACGTTATTATACTATAGGTTCCAGTTTAAATGGGATATAAACTAGAAACTTTAACGTTATTATACTATAGGTTCCAGTTTAAATGGGATATAAACTAGAAACTTTAACGTTATTGGGGAAGGTCTTATGTGTTCCCCTTAATTTTAATATAATTTGGTACTTGTTCATTTGCTATGGTCTCAGATAACGTCGCTGGCTTAAACACTGCGGGCCTGAGTCCGATTCCAGGTCGGGATAAATTTACTGGTTGAAGTTTTTCGGGCCCAAATAGTTCCCGAAAATCATCTAGCTACACAATCATCCATATTATACTCACCCTGTTCAGTAAGAATGTACGAGTGTTTCGTCTTAAATATTTAAGTTGTTTCGGAGATGGCCGTTACATTTAGCCTATCTCTCATTCGATAAAGTCCTTCTTCACTTTGCTCACGAAAAGGCGTATGTATGATCCAGAGTTTAGGAATCCTCTCCTAACAGGTCATGGCCCTGTAAGTTCCAGATGGTTTGAGGCAAGTAAAAGTACCTACAGAGGAAGAGGTTAAAGTATGAAAAACAATGAAAGGACGAAAATTAAAAGTAAATAAATAAAAGTGCAAGATTTTTCAATATGTATATTAAAGGTAGTATTCGAAAAAATGTAATATGTTGTAAGGTATGAACTTATTTTGAAAGAGAAACACTTTTTTTATTCTGAACAGATTGAGAAGAAACATATGCGGAAATATTTTTCATATTAATTAACTCAGGTTGTTATTTCGACGTTTCCGTCCTGTCATTGGCATAATGTTAACACACGTCTAAGGTTGAGGCGCTTGGATGGCGGGGTTACGCTTCCCCTATGATATAAAGGGTGATAATGCGCCAGGAGAGTCCTTCATCCTAAATTAAATCTAGGGCGAATATGAATGATTGTGATTATAATGGTCATATGATGACCGTTTGAATCTTACATTTTCCTGAAATTTATTCTTTCAGGTAAAGTAAAACCCCGAAAGTAAACCTCACCCAGGAATCATGCCTCGACCGAGAATCGAAATACAGCCCGCTGCGTGACAAGGCAGCACGGTATATCGAGGTCACATGAGGATATATTGAATGAAGAACATTGAGCACATATAGATAAAGTTATGACGATAATAATTATTATCGATAGTGTTGCTAAGGAATTGTTTTCCGTGTTCAGCTGGAACAGGATTCTAAAGATATTCGCAGATGGCATTCTGTGTGCTGGTTATATGTTACATGCCGGCAGGGTGTATGTATTTGCTCTCCCACTGAAAAATTACATCTAACTTTTACTTTTGTTGAATAATACACCACCATTCAGTAAATAAATTCCGTAAGGCCAGAGAGAATAATTAAAATAGTGGTGGTAAACATTGGGTTATACTCAGAAGATATTAAGTTTGAAGTCAAAGTTTGTAGGAACTTTTTTCTTGTTTTGTTGCATACTACCTTCTCTGGAAATATTGATTTTTTCTTCTTTTTTTGAAAATTCTATATGAATTATTCTAATAATCTGTTCTTAAATACAAACATAAAACATGTGATAGAGATTTATTTAATGAAAGTAACTTACAAGGGAACCGTAAACCATTGCATGCCGAACCTACCTTGAAATTTCTCCCAGAGAAGCGTTGTGATGTACCAAAATTATGTGCCTTTTTAAGTGCAAGGTACAGAAATCGAAGCCAGAATCCAGCAATGCCATCTGTTGTGCATGGCAGAAGGCGTCACTGCTTGACTTAAAGCAAGGTGGAGTGAGGTAGGTGCAGCACCGACGGTGGGATGTGAGAATTTTCCAATCCATCAAGTGATGATATGTATGACATCCCTGCGAATTAAATGAGAGATTTTGGCGCTTCTGTATGGGCAGAGATATTGATTCCAAAATAAATCAATTTCAGACGGTAACTAAAATTTAAAAAGAAACAATAATAAAAAATATATAAAGTTATGGCAATTCCAATGATATTGTATTGATATGAAACTTGGGCTCCAACGAAAAAACAGAATGGACGGCGGATATGAGGTTCCTCATACAAGTTAAAGGATGTACAAAACTTCATAGAATTAAAAATGAGGATATCCATCCATCATAGTTATTCTGCCCGAGGGCAGGTCTTTCACTGCAATCATAGCATTTCCATGCTATGCTTTCGAGCCTTTACTATGGAATTATAGGTGTGATAGTTTGTCGTTGCTTTCCACACCGTGAAGGATGATGATGATGGCCAGATGATTTTCAGGGACCGTTGGGCCCTAAACTTCCTGATATTTGTCTTAGAGTTGAGGAAAAACCCGACAAAACCTCACGCAGGAGCCTGTCACGACCGGGAATCGAACCCGGGCCCACTGCGTGACAAGGTGGAAAATGAGAATATAAAAGAAGATTGTAAGTGCAGTATTTATTGGATAAAGTCACGAATTATAGACAAAAGTGGACTGATGACATGAATGGAATGAGTAAGAAGAGAAATTATCAAGCATGTCGGAAGACCTAGAACATGTTCTGCTAAAGCATTATGAAGTCGGAATTGCCTAATACTTGGAATGATGATAATTATGATGGTTTTATTGCCTTAGAGTTAAATACGGCAGTTTTTTTTAACATGGCCTTGCTATATCACATCGCGTCCCTGGAGAATTTTCAAGGTAGGTTTCGCTATGAAGTCATGGGCAATTCCCTTGTGAGTAAAATGAAAGCCCTTGGGGTAGTAGAAGTTTGAGGCTCCAACTGTACTAGACAATCAGCATCATGCGAGGCAGATTGCAAACCGTGCGGACCGCCTTTACCCCAGCAAATACATTTGTATGTGCATACCCCATAAGTAAAGCGAGGAGGCGCGGGTGCTCCATACCGGTAGTTCCTTAACCGGGCTGATTTAGTTACGCTTAATTACCTACAGAGTGACATGTGATGATTATATTACCTCAATCAGACATCTACCGTAGTAGGCTAATATGGTATAACATTTATGGATGAATGTCGGTTAAATTTTGCACAGAAACCTTTTCAATCAGGTTTGTGGTTCTTTCACGAGCCTGAAAATCCTTATACTCGTTACCCACGGCTTAGATTCTCTTCCGGATGATTGTCTCTTGGATAATTCCATCCTAAAAATCCATGGATCCCTGCCAGTTTGAACCCGTAACCCTCGGGCCTACAGCAAGGAATACATAATAAGTACAATATATTATTTGGTATTTATTTTCTTTAGACGCTGAGTCGAAATCACAGTTATAGTCCCATCAGAAAGACCAGGCTGTTTATAAATTATGATCTCAACGGGAATGGAACTCAGCATCCTGCGGTTTGTAGCTTAATGTTTTAACCAATTACGCTAAGGCACGCCCACAGTTAACTAAGTATCCAATAAAATAATTCTAACTGCAACTTAAGCATTCAAAATTTAAAAATGTACTTTAACAATATATATATTATTATTATTATATAAAACTTCCCTCATTAGAGGATTGCCTCAAGGACAAAGTGATACAGACAATTAATTTTTGTAATTGATGAAATACATTTCGTAAATACATTAAAAAAATTCAACTTGTAGGCCTAATTGAAGTATAATATATATATATATATATATATACACACAGTAAAACTTGTTTAATCTGCAAACTGAATAATGCGGAAATCTGTCCAATGTGAGCAAATTTATTGGACCCGGCAAAATAATAATAAATTTACGTGTATTTACTTTGTATAAAACGGAATCTGTCCAACGTGGAAACGGAACGATATTTCTACACAACTAATGAAAATAATGTTTATAAGGCGATAAGATAGGGAGAGATGTAAATTAGTTTCCACTTCGTTTAATTCCCGTTAGGCAAATTAACAATAAGTGATGAGTCCTGCCGCCCGCGTTGGGTGAATTACAGTTTCTACCTGTATCTGTACCTCACTGCACACCCATTTTGCGAAATACAGGTTCGTTTAACAAATATTTGGCGTGTGACATCTGTCTTACAAATAACCACTGCACTGTAAAATCTTAAATTAGTTTAAGATCTGAAACTGATTGTGTACGTATCTTTAACAGGCAGCGTTTTGAATTTACAGAATAAAGATGGCTAAATCGTATGTATCATTGTATTTAAACGAAAAAATAAAAGTGATTGAAGATAAAGAAAACCAAACTCTCAGTACGCGAAATAATGACTAAATTTAATGTGGATAAACCCACGTTTGTGTGATTTTAAAACACAAAGGAAAACTAACGAATGAATGAATGCAAGAAGTGGTCAAATGAAGGGCAAAAAAAAAAGTAAAAATAAGTCAGAAATCAAGAGGTGAATTTTAAAGCCCACGATAAACGAAATCTCGAAATTTCCGGGCCGATGCTCCAAAGTCAAGCTCTAGGTGTTGCTATACCCGTAGGCAATAACGATTTCAAGGCATCTTCAGGTTGGTTGTGGACAGTTTTAAAAGACGACACAATGTAGTGTAGTGTGGAATGATATTGGCAGGGAATCAAAGGATGTGGACGAAAGTATAGTTAGTGAGTTGAAACCGAAACTGCATACTTTAATTTCAGGATACGCGCCTAAGAGACATTTTTAATGCTGACGAAACGGGACTGTGTTTTGCGCGTTACCGTCGAAGTCGTTCGTACATACTATACTTCAGTTTTCATCGAGAGCGGAACTACAATTAATCGGTGCTCTATAATCTAAGATTGTTTAATTTTTTTTTTATAATGCGGAATATTGTCTAATGCGGACAAAAAATATTGGCCCCATGCGATTCCACTTTGAACTAGTTTTACTGTATACAGACCTGTATGTCGTACAGGATAGAAAGTCTTTGAACTAGTTTTACTGTATACAGACCTATATGTCGTACAGGATAGAAAGTCTTTGAACTAGTTTTACTGTATACAGACCTGTATGTCGTACAGGATAGAAAGTCGGACATGGTTATACTCCTTACCAAGGGTTCAGAAAGTCGCGGGTTCAAATCAGGCCAGGGTTGATGGATCTTTTAGGACGGAAAAACCCAAGGGGCAAGTCCTCCGGCAGACAATTTAACGCGGTCCCAAGTCTGAAGATTTCCAGGTTCTTAAAATATCCGTATGCCTGAATAATAAAACTTCTAAGGAACATTTACGGACATCACGTCCTAGTAATACCTTAGTTGCCTGTTAGATGTCTCATTGAGTCGAAGTGTTGATCGCATGCCATTCATGACATCTATGAGCAAAACTAAAAATAAACTTGATCTTGTAATTTCTAACAAAGGAGATGATATAGCTCAATAATGTACTACGCCATGAATAATAATAAAATGACTATATGATACAAAGTGGTTCAAGACTTTTACTTATTCTCTGTATATTGCAGGTAAATATGTCGCTAGTGACACCTACTGACGAGGTTATAGCAGCAGTCAGAGCTGAATTTGGACTGGACCAGTGCGGGATTAATGAAGCTGTTCTTAGTCTCAAAACATGGTTGGCCATGCAACCTCATCTTCCACAAAATATCGGTAAGATGTTTTTAGTAAACTATCCCCATAGTCTCTTCCCCTTCCTAAAAATCATATGAAAACTCTCAGAAAAATGTTCATCAGAATTAAATTATACATATAGAAACATGTAATTGAAGAGGTTATACGCTCTACCTTGTCTTATGGGTACCGGTATCGTGTCTCTGACATTACATAGTGGACTAATAGGAACGAGGTCAGGTTTTTTCGTGTTTTCTCTCATTTTACCTTGCTAAACACTTCATTCCATGATTACAACAGGCGATCTTATATGTCATGGTTCTTTATGAATAGCGGCTTCATTTCTCGAACTGGACTTATTCCGTATTCGAGTAGATTATTTAAAGCTAAGGGTAAAGTGGCTCCACTATAGGCTATGAGACCTCTTGGAGCAGTAGGAGGTTAAGGGTCCCAGTTTTCTGGATAATTAGCACTTGATGTCAGCCGGGGTTTCAGTCCTGCATGAGAATCGTATTTACCCCAAAACACGCGTTTGGTACTCATTTTGGTTAGAGGCTGAGTAGAACCCTGAGATATTGTGCTACCAGAATGTCGGTTAGTTTAAAAATTCTGACCCCATCGGGATTCGAACTTTCGACCTTTCTGTTTGTAGCGTATTGCCTTAACCAACTACGCTATGGCGTGCCTCCAGAAGATTATTAGTTATATAAATCTAATTGAAAAGTCTATTCAAAACATAATTTTATTAAATTTAAGACACATATACATACACTTTCAATACTTTTAAAATTTATTACGATGAACTGAGATCTCAGGTATCTATTTTATATTTTTAATATTTACATACGCTTCGTCCCATTCAAAGAAGACAAAAATAAATTGAGGACATATAATTTTAATGGCAGCAAAAGATGGTGTATTTTGTTACCCCCTGCAATTAGATCTGCATTCAAATAAACTAAATCATATATTTTTATTTCAATGGTATATATCGAGTTTGCTTGCGAAAAATGTAAAACTGCGGTCGCTAAAACGATTCCAAATTTTCGTTTCAGTTTAACCCTATTCCTAATGGTCCAATATTGCTGGTTAACTAACTCCATCTTGCTTTCCATATTTTTTTGTTATATGTGGAGTTTAGCTTTTTTGTTAGTTTTTTTTCGGAACAAAACTCGACATATAGAAAAAATATTAATGAAATTAAGATCGAGTTCTTTAATCAGCAACAACGAAATATTAGGAGTGGTGATTAACCTCAAGCAAAAATTTAAAAATCGATCTCGCGACTCAAATTTAAGATTTTTCACAACGAAACTCAGTATATTACATTTAAATTAAGAGAGAATGGTATTCTCCAAAAATGAGCGAAATCCAACCATTAGGATGGGGAAGTTAATCTGAAAACTGTATTTTAAAAATCTTACTAGTGGCCTATATATTATTATTATTATTATTATTATTATTATTATTATTATTATTATTATTTATCTGAAGACAACCTTTGAGGATCCCAGACGCAGTCTCTGGCGAAACATCGGGGAACTTCAAGCCTCAAGACCACGACCTACAGCCCGAAAATCTTCTTCAAGATCATCATAGAAACTCCGGCCGTGAAAGCCTAAGTCAATACATTATTGTTGTTATTATTATTGTTATGTCCACCGCTGTGGTCTAGAGGTAGCATGCTGCCTTATCCCGCAGCGGGCCCGGGATCGATCCCCGTTCGGGGCAGTTTTTTTGGGTGAGGTTTTTATCGGAATTTTTTTCTCACCTGTAAGACAAATGTCAGGAAAACGTTAAGGCCCAAACGGTTCCCGAAATCATATGGCCAACATCATCATCAGCCTTATCATCATCATCATCATCCATCACCGGTGTGGAAAGCAACGGGAAGCTACCACACCTACAATTCCTTAGTAAAGCTGCAAAGCATAGCATGAAAATGCTATGAATGCAGTGAAAGACCTGCCCTCGGGCAGAATTACTATGGCTGAATGGATTATTATTATTATTATTATTATTATTATTATTATTATTATTATTATTATTATTTTGTCATTTTCGGTGTCTACTAAATAGGATCGATGAAGGTATGTAATATCTTAGAAAATATTTTTAAGAGAATATCCTCAATAATTTATTAGTTAAGACTTTCATGGCTGTCGTTATGTATATTAAACTACATTTTCGCGATTCTTGGCCGTGTCTTATAGTGTTGTCTTCTGGACGTTTGATCACCATCTGTGGATGACATCTTCAGGAGGTTTTGCTTGTGTACAATCTCCTGAAGATGTCACTCACAGAAGGTGATGAAAGTTAAGGAGACAACACTGCAAGACACGGCCAAGAATCCCGAAAAGTTATTTTAGAATACACCCTCAATAGCTTCGATATTTACTAAAAATTCAATAAATATAACTAATTGTTAAATTTGTTTTACGATATTTTGTTGGATTACAAAGTTGAAGTACTAAATAAATCAACTTTCTATTAAAAATAAGGATTTTTTATGGTTTCAATAAATTTCTTGCAGATGACAGCAGATTAGAACGCTGGCTGATTCGATGTAAAAACAGTTTGGAGAAAACCAAGAATTCTATTGATATGTACTACACACTAAAGAATGAAATTCCAGAAATTCTGTGTAACAGAGATCCTTCAGAACCTTGGTTCAAAAATATATGCAATGTAGGGTAAGACAAACATATCTCTATTAGAGATGCATTGAATTGCTTATACTTATTTCATATTCATACACAGACGGATCTAAAAGGACACAACAATCAATTCAAATATGAACCCAACAACAAAAGAAGCCGAGTGACAAGTGATTGACTCATTGCCTCAAATATATACCGTCTTGTTCTTAAATGGCCTTACAGCCCAATGAGTCTCTTCCACCTGCATCCCTCTCCAGAAAGCCCTTCCCAATTGCATATTTGACATCTTTTGAGATCTTGGCGCACATAATCCTATCATATATTCTTACATCTTCCTCTCAATCTGATCCCTTGAAGTGTGAATAGAAGATTTGTTTCACGTTTCTATTATATGACAGTCTGTCCAATCCATTTCAAACAGCCAAGACTTATGCTTGAGACAACATCCAGATATCCTAATAATTGAACTAATTCTCTATTATATATTCTTCTCCAGATGTTATCTACACAAACTGTTCCCAATATTCTTCACACAATCTATCTTTCAAAAATATTTAAATGATTTCATATATAAGAGTTATGTACGTAAGTTTCAAAACCATAAGTAACAATTGGTCTAATCAATGTTTTATATACTCTTGATTTTAGTATATCTAAGAACTAAATGGCTCTTTAATATGGGAAGAAGAACATAATATGCATTATTTGCAATTCCAGTTCTTCTATTTATTTCAAATCTCAAATCATTCTTATTGGTTAAAAGAGTTCAAAGATAGACAAATTCATTAACAATAACTTCCCATAGGAATTTTATGACCCGGTAACTAAATGTTCCTAGAAACTGTCTTAACTTTAGTCTTATTTACATTTATTTCCAGTCCAAGTTTACAGATTTGAGTTGTCAGCGCAAACATTGTTTCAATAACATCAATATGCCAGTAGACACCACCTAGTAGACATATAAAATGCTACATGGATGGGAAAGACCGGTTAAATTTCAATCTGGTGCTCTAATTCAGTTTCCTTTACGAGCCCGAAAAAATTCTGACTTTTGATTGAAGCCTTGGATCTCTCGCGGAGAACTAGTCCTTTAACTTTCTCCATCCTAAAAAATCCATCGAACCGGGTCGGATTTCAACCCGAATTTCTCAGGACCAGAAGAAAAGAACTTGTCTAGGTCGATGCTAATGCACGTTAATATATTGTAGCAGGTAGAGCTGGAGGAGGCGTTCGAACAAGTAGAAAACCTTTTATTAACTTCGTTCCGGTTTAGACAGAAATATTGCAATCTTCGCTATGAGTCCTTCATAAAACACGTTATCTCTTACAGTTTATTTATTCACTCTCTTGCAACATTATCTTCTTTCACGAGTCGTCTTCTTGGGCTCGACTCACTACTGAATCACTGCAGCCTTGTATAAGCTGCGAGTTTTACATGTACTTCATGATCCGTGAATCCGAATACATTTATACCCTATAAGACGAGATTTGAGTTTTACTATTGTCCATGAATTTCAAAGGAGGGTATTTAAGCAATGTATGAACAATGTTTCACAGTGTAATAATTGAGTTTATGATCTTCTAGACACAGTATTTGACTACAGTTCGTAAGGTCCCGGTTTCGATTTCCGGTCAATCACCAGGAATATTTCCATAAACGGAATTATTCATGTCTATATCCATGTTCTGGGTAAAAATTAGGTTTAAGGATACTACCGGTGTTTCGTTATTATTTATCATCCATCATATCATCGGAATCTAGTCCCGAGGGTCGCGGGTTCTAAACCTGGCCGGAATAGATGGAACTTTATAATGGAAAAATTCACCGGACAAGTCCTCCGTGAGGGACTTTAAGCCGGGGTCCCGAGTCTCAAGATTTTGAGGTTCGTAAAAGAAATTTAAGGCCGAATAAAAATGCCTCTGAAAAAAATTTAACCGATCTTTCTCCATCCAAATAATACCTTAGCTTCCTACTAGATGTATCCTGCAGATGATGTACTAATTGCATGCCACTCGTTGACATCTATAAGGAAATAAGCGGGAAATTAAATTAGTCTAGTTAAGAAACTTCCCTCTAAGGGAATACCCATGTCCCCAGCCGGACGACCAGGGATCAATCAATCAATCAATCAATCAATCAATCAATCAATCAATCAATCAATCAATCAATCAATCAATCAGACACATGTCATCAAAATAACGTAACGCCTCCTTTCCTGGTCTCAAACCTAAGATGTTAGTTATATTTCCGTCAATGCCAGGAGAAAAATAAATAATAGTTTAAAAAATAAAACAGAACGCTTTATTAGAAAACCGAACTCAAGAATGAAAAATAATTTTGATTTCCAACACGCTTGGGATACATTTAAAGTGGTCAACAAAAAAATCATCTCCAACACATATAGAAAAAACTATAATTATGAACAAAAAGATAATAATTTTACCATCAAAAGCGTGGGGTGCTCTGTATCAATTAATATATTTGATAATAAACAGATATTGGTAAAAGTAAAGTCTCTAAGAAGAACATGTAAAAATCACAAAAAGCACCCTACGCTTTTGATGGTAAAATTGTTTTCTTTTTGTTGATAATTCTAGTTTTATTCTATATGTGTTGGAGATGATTTTTTTGTTGACCACTTTAAATTTATCCCAAGCGTGTTGGAAATTAAAATTATTTTTCATTTTTCAGTTCGGTTTTTCTAATAAAGCGTGCTGTTTTAGTTTTTTAAAACTATTATTTATTATTCATTTTTAGTTTTAATATTTTACAGAATAAGATAAGAATGTAAATATCTTTAAATTCCATACTATTGTAGTATGAGCTAAAAGTATTACTCTTCTAAACGAAAAGCCGGATTCGAACCAGCGACCTATGGATTACTGAAATTGTATACCACTAGCTTACCGCTCTACTAACTGAGCTCTTACAACGATTGACTAGAAAGTCGACAAGTCCGTAACCTGTTATACCTGTTTTAATTTTTTTGATTCTGTGATCATTTTGGACAGGAATTTAGGAATAAAATATGAAATTATTGTATTGTCACGGGTCCTTTACAAGTATACAAAGTTTCAAGTCGATCCAATGTCTGTAAGTGGGTGAAAATCGTGTTCAAAGATTCCGTTACATAAATACAAAGAATTTTTTTTTCTGATGATTCTGGCCGGGAATTTAGAAAATAAATATGACATTATTGTATTGTCACGAGTTCTTTACGAGTATACAAAGTTTCAAGTCGATCCAATATCTCTAAGTGGGTGAAAATCGCGTTCAGAGATTCCGTTACATAAATACAAATACACTTTTTTTTTATTTTCTGATGATTCTGGCCAGAATTTTAGAAAATGAATATGACATTATGATATTGTCATGGGTCCTTTACAAGTATACAAAGTTTCAAGTGTATCCTATGTTTCTAAGTGGGTGAAAATCGTGTTCAAAGATTCCGTTACATAAATACAAAGACACTTTTTTTATTTTCTGATGATTCTGGTCAGGATTTTAGAAAAAAAATGAAATTATTGTATTGTCACGGGTCTTTTACGTGTATACAAAATTTCAAGTCGATCCAATTATTTTAAGTGGGTGAAAAACGCTTCGAAAATTCAGTTACATAGAAGATAGATAGATAGATACAGGTCAAGCTAATATAAAGAGTGTAAAAAATAAATTTCATAAGATGACATGTTGGCACTAGGCAAAATAATTAAATATATATATATATAAAATATTCTCTTTAATTTGCTTACTTGATATAGTCAGCTACTAGATGGCAGTGAAGACAGTGTTCTCGCGACATCTAGTAATAATGGAGAGTATAATACATATATAAGAAAAATAAGTGTTTGAATTGGATTCGCCTGGTAGTGTAATGGATATCACGCTGAGGTACAGACTCAGAGATCCGGGTTTGAATCCCGTCCATGCATTTATTTATTCTTATCATACCATATATATATATATATATATATACATAAATTGAATAGCTTCATACAGAAAGAGCCAAGGTCCATTTGTTGTAAAATAGTTATTTTTACACGCTTGATATTAGCTTGTCCTGTATCTATCTATCTATCTATCTATGTAACTGAATCTTTCAACGCGTTTACACCCACTTAAAATCATTGGATCGACTTGAAACTTTGTATACTTGTAGAGGACCCGTGACAATACAATAATTTCATATTTATTTTCTAAAATCCTGGCCAGAATCATCAGAAAATCAAAAAAAGTGTTTTTGTATAAATGTAACGGAATCTTTCAACGCGATTTTCACCCACTTAGAAACATTGGATCGACTTGAAACTTTGTATACTAGTAGAGAGCCCGTGACAATACAATGATTTTATATTTATTTTCTAAAAACCTGGCCATAATCATCAGAAAATAAAAAAACGTGTTTTTGTATCAATGTAACGGAATCTTTCAACGCGATTTTCACCCACTTAGAAACATTGGATCGACTTGAAACTTTTTATACGTGTAGAGGACCCATGACAATACAATAATTTCATGTCTTGTTTCAAAAATCCTGGCCAGAATCATCCGAAATCAAAAAAAATATTACAACTGGTATAATAGGTTGCGGACTTGTCGAGTTTTTAGTCAATCGTTGTAAGAGCTCAGTTGGTAGAGCAGTGAACTCTTAGTGGTATATAATTTCAGTAATCCATACGTCGCTGGTTCAAATCCGGCTGGGAGGGTTTTTTTTATAGAAGAGTATTACTTTTAGCTCATACTACAATAGTATCGAATTTAAAGATATTTACATTTTTATCTTATTCTGTAAAAAAGATATTTACATTTTTATGTTATTCTGTAAAATATTAAAACTAAAAATAAAAAATAAATAATAGTTTTTAAAAACTAAAAGAACACGCTTTATTAGAAAACTAAAAAATGAAAAATAATTTTAATTTCCAATACGCTTGGGATAAAATAAAGTGGTCAACAAAAAAAATCATCTCCAACACATATAGAATAAAATTAGAGTTATCAACAAAAAGAAAATAATTTTATCATCAAAAAAGGTGCTTTTTATGATTTTTACATTTTCTTCTTAGAGAGCTTACTTTTACCAATATCTGTTTATTATCAAATATATTAATTGATATAGAGCACCCCACGCTTTTGATGGTAAAATTAATTTCTTTTTGTTGATAACTCTAAAATTATTCTATATGTGTTGGAGATGATGGTTTTGTTGACCACTTTATTTTATCCCAAGAGTATTAGAAATTAAAATTATTTTTCATTTTTTAGTTTTCTAATAAAGCGTGTTCTTTTAGTTTTTTAAAACTATTATTTATTACACGCTTTATATTGGCTTGACCTGTATCTATCTATGTAACTGAATATTTCAACGCGATTTTCACCCACTTGAAATAATTGGACCGACTTGATATTTTGTATACTTGTAAAGGACCTGTGACAATACAATAATTTCATATTTAATTTCTAAAATCCTGGCCAGAATCATCAGAAAATCAAAAAAAGTGTCTTTATATTTATGTAACGGAATCTTTGAACACGATTTTCACCCATTTAGAAACATAGGATAGACTTGAAACTTTGTATACTTGTATAGGACCCGTGACAATACATTAATTTCATATTTATTTTCTAAAATCCTGGCCAGAATCATCAGAAAATAAAAAATAATTATCTTTGTATATATGTAACGGAATCTTTGAACACGATTTTCACCCACTTAGAAACATAGGATAGACTTGAAACTTTGTATATTTGTATAGGACCCGTGACAATAAAATAATTTCATATTTATTTTCTAAAATCTTGGCCAGAATCATCAGGAAAAAAAGTGTCCTTGTATTTATGTAACGGAATCTTTGAACACGATTTTCACCCACTTAGAAAGATTGGATCGACTTGAAAACTTTGTATACTTGTAAAGGACCCGTGACACTACAATAATTTCATATTTTCTTTCTAAAATGCTGGCCAGAATCATCAGAAAATAAAAAAAATTACAACTGGTATAATAGGTTGCGGACTTGTCGGCTTTTTAGTCAGTCGTTGTAGGAGCTCAGTTGGTAGAGCGGTGAGCTAGTGGTATATAATGTCAGTAATCCGTAGGTCGCTGGTTCAAATCCGGCAGGGGAGGATTTTTTTTCAGAAGAGTAATACTTTTAGCTCATACTACAATAGTATCGAATTTAAAGATATTTACATTCTTATCTTATTCTGTAAAATATAAAACTGAAAAATCAAAATTATAATAGTTTTAAAAAACTAAAACTGCACGCTTTCTTAGAAAACCGAACTCAAAAATGAAACATAATTTTAATTTTCAACACGCTTGGGATAAATGTAAAGTGGTCAACAAAAAAAATCATCTCCAACACATATAGAATAAAACTAGAGTTATCAACAAAAAGAAAATATTCTACCGTCAAAAGCGTGGGGTACTTTTTATGATTTTTACATGTTCTTCTAAGAGACTTTACTTTTACCAATATCTGTTTATTATCAAATGTATTAATTGATATAGAGCACCCCTCGCTTTTGATGGTAAAATTATTTTCTTTTTGTTGATAACTCTAGTTTTATTCTATAAGTGTTGGAGATGATTTTTTTTGTTGACCACTTTAAATTTATCCCAAGCGTGTTGGAAATTAAAATTATTTTTCATTTTTGAGTTAGATTTTCTAATAAAGCGTGCTGTTTTAGTTTTTCATCATCATCATCTGCATTTATGGAATAGGTCTGTTGGCTCGTTCCGACTTCAGCCAATCTCTTTCTAGGTCTGCCCACATCTCGGGTGCCTTTAGGTTTGTATTTTATTATCTGTTTTGGATATCTATCTTCATTCATTCTGTCTATGTGTTGCTTCCATTTTTGTCTATATGTATCTATTTTATCAGTTATTGCAAATATTTCAAGTTCCTGTCTTATTTCTGTGTTCTTGATTCTGTCTTGCTTAGTGCACCCTTTAACTGATCTCAAAAATTTCATTTCTGCCGCCGTTATTCTACTTATATCTTGTTTTTTATGTATCCAGGCTTCTGATCCATAGATCAGTAGCGGCACTGCCAATGTTTTATAAAATTTCAATTTGGTCTCTCTTGTCGTTTTATTATTTAGTGATCGTTTTATCGTACCACATATTCCCTGGAAGTTTGCTATTTTATTAGTTGTATCATTATCATAATTAAATGAAATGTCACATCCTAGATAATTGAGATGGTTCACCTATTCTATGATTTTGTTTCCTATTACTATTTTGAATATCTGATTTGATTTTTCCCTTGGAATGCCATTTCATTAGTTTTTTCTATGGGTATTTTGAGATTACATTGTTCACGTATATTATGTAATTTAAAAATATTCCTTTGAAGCTCGTCTTCCCTATTTGCTATTATTACCTGGTCATAAGCATATAATAATGTTTTCAAGTAGTATGTTTTATCTAATTTTATTCCTTTATTTGTTTCTACTTTCCATTTTTTTATATCATTGATGTATAGGATAAACAAAACTGGAGAGATACTGCATCCTTGGTTAACTCCTTGATTAGTATGAATTTTATTTTTACTTACTTCATTTCTAGTTTTTATAACAAAATTTGTGTTCCAGTACAAACTCTTTATAGCTGCTATTAAGTGTTTCGGAATTCCTTTTTCTTTTAAAATTGTCCAAAGTTTTCCTCTGTCTACTTTATCAAATGCCTTGACAAAATCAATAAAAGCCATATGTGTTTCCTTGTTAAATTCTCTTCTTTTGTTTATAAATTCTTTTATCGTAAATGTATTATCCATACATGAACGCCCTGGTCTGAATCCACTTTGTTCTTCTGTTAACATTACCTCTGTTATTTGTTTTAACCTAAATGTTAAGATTCTTGGGTATATTTTATTGCCGGCAGTTAAAATGCTTATTCCTCTGTAGTTGTTGCAGTCGTTACGTTCTCCTTTCTTAAAAATAGATTGTACTATTGCTGTTGTCCAGGTTTCTGGTATTGTTGCTTGTTTCCAACATAAATTTAAAAAATGTCATAATCTCAGTTTTAAAAAAATTCCTCCATATTTTATCAATTCCATATTAATTCGGTCTATTCCAGCTGCCTTTCTGTTCTTGGTTGTTTTCAGTACTTCTTCTAATTCTTCCATTGTTATCATACCTATTCCTGTCTCACACTCATATATGTTATCTTTAGTTATTTTATTTTCATTATACCACAGGTTTTTATAATGTTCTTCCCATTGTTTCTCCTCAATTACATTGATCTGTATTGTATCTTTTTCTTGTTTACTTAGATGTTTCATTACTTTATAGGCTATTTTTTGCTGCCCATGTATATCGTATTCTCGTCTACTTATATATCTATCCCAACTGACTTTGTGTGCTTTTTTAATTTCTCTTTTGGCTATTGCACTTTTATGTTTGTAATCAGCTCTTAAATCTGGTGTTCTATTCTGTAAATATTTGTGATACTTTTTTTATCTTTTATTATCCTCTCTAATTCTTCATTCCATATTCTTAAACCCTTTTTGTTATACATTTCATATTTTGTTCATATGCTGCTTTATCAATTCTTTCTTTTATATTATCCCATTCTCTATTTATTTCTTCGGAAGTATGTTTTAATATTAATTGTTCATTTAGTCTATTCTGATAAAGATTTTGCATACTTTTATCTTATAATAAATATACTTTGAATGTGGTCTCTATATTTCTATATATATTTTTAGTTTTCTTCCATCTCGCTAATATATTTATTTTTGAGATTACTAAATAGTGATCTGAATTAATATCACTTCCTCTAAATACTCTCGTATCTGTTAATAATGATGATGCTTTCTTATTGATTAACACATAATCTATCAGTGAACGAAAACCTCGTGCTGACCATGTATATTTGTGAATATATTTTTTCTTATAAAATGTGTTTGTTATTTTAAAGGATACCAGAGTGATACCCTTGAAAGAGGTAGCCCATTCTAGGGAGTAGGCGCCCCTGCCCTTTTGTGAGCTCCAGGTCTCACTCGCCCAGTGGGTAGTATCTGGGTAGGGCCCCGTCCACAGGGTTACGTGGGGAGAAGAGAAGTCCCCAAAGCCGTAGTGAAGGCAACTTCTCTAGGAGACGAACACTCAGAAATTGCAGTTCCCTGTCCTCTAGGAAGAGGGGTTTGGCTAGAGGCTGGTAACCTGTACTAGTAAAAAATAACTTACTCATAAACTTCAGCAGAAGAAAAGCCGGATTGATAAACCTTATGACGACCAGCTTAAAATAGCGACTTGGAATGTCAGAGGCTTGGGAAGCAAAGAATTCGAACTAACAAACGAAATGAAAAGTTTTAGTTTTTTAAAACTATTATTTATTATGTTTAGCGTGTTCTGCACTTCTAGAGACATGTTTCCTTTAGACTCCGTTCATGTGTTTCTATTATACTGATAACAGTGAAGACGGACGTATAGGATTTTACTCCAAAAAGATACATGAAATATCGCAGAACTCATTATTTCAAAATCTCATTTATTCTCTTTGTTCTACTTCTATGTACGTGGTAGGCCTACCTTTGTTCCACAAGCAGAGATCACTCCAACATGTCTTAGGACGGCTTCATCTCTACAATCTTCTGATCCGTAATCGATATATTATTACTTATTTTATTAAAGTTCAAACATATAATGTGGTTGCACGGCTTTTTATTGAAAATACAGATTTTTTTCTTATTTTTAAATTGTTTTCTATTTCTCATTTCATAGTTAGGTACTTGATAAAGCAATCCGAGGCCAACAAGTATTCATAAGTAATGTCACGAGTGGTTTCTAATTCAACTGGAGGATTTAGAAAGTCATTATTTAAATGTAGTTACCGGCACTTTAAAATATTGATATATTTAATGTAAATGGCGATATTTGATAACAAATCAGAAATGTGACGTTATCTATAATCACTGTAACTTGATCATGTTATTTATTGTCAAATGGGATTGAAATATTGTGAGAAATAATGAAAAATACTAAACTATTTTTTATAATCAATATTATAGGTTATATTTTTTTAGTAAACAACTCAGTAAAATGGAGGAATCTGTTCATTATTTAGTATATTCAATGTATTTGTTGAAAAAAATGATCTTAGCTTTTCAGAATATTAAAAAGGAGGAGCTTACTTTAACATAAAAGCAGGAGCTGATAAAGATAAATCGATAAATAGAGAGGTGAAACACGACTGTATTGGCTGTAAAACAAAATTCATTGAAACGTGATTGGTCATTGACTATCATTTGGGGCATGAGTTAAATAGTCTTATAAACGTGATTTGATTTGTTTCAATTTTCGTTCTGAGGTAAGACCTTTTTCTGTAATAAGCTATTAAATTACACTTTTTTTACAGATATGGATGTCCTTTACCACATCTCACTCCAGAAAACAATAGAGTAATTGTTATGGGACTTCTTCCTTCAAATCCAGAAATGCTCATAATGAATGACATCCTGAAGATGCAATTCATGATACTTGACATACGAATGTGTGAAGATTATAGCACATCCGACATATATGTAATGGACTACAAACATTTTACAATGGCCCACATTACAAAGATAACACTGACGATTATTAAGAAGATGGAAGTCTGTGCAATGGTAAGTTTTATAGTGATATCTTAGTTATTAGTCAAATATCGGCCGCGGTGGACTAGTGGTTATGCTCCTTGGCTCTGGCCCCGAGGGTCGCGGGTTAAAACTCGGCCGGGGTCGATGATTTTTTAGGACGGAAACATCCTAGGAGCAAGTCCTCCCGGAGGGACTTTAAGCCGTGGATCCCGAGTCTGAAGATTTTCAGGCTCGTAAAAGATCCTTAATCCTGAATGAGAGAACTCTAAGCAACATTTACCGAATTATCCCGTCCTAGTATTACCTCGGTTTCCTAGATGTCAATATGAGGCGGAACGCTGACCACGGGCCACTCAAATGACATTTATACGAAAACAAGTGTAACTAAATTAGTATGGTTCGAATTCACTATAGGGGAGAGCGCCTAAATCTCGGTTAAGGGAAATATGGGCTTATAGATAGATTACTTAAATACTAGTTTAAAAAATCATTGAATGTTAAAACTATATCTCATAGGTGTTAAGTTTATTTTTCAATTATCAGGAACAGGTATATATGTCATATAAATAGTTTATAGAAAAAATGTACTTATCAAATATTAATATATAAAATAAAATTCTACTGTAACAAAAGAATTTAAACATCTTTTTTTTTAATGAAGGAAAAACAATATTAGGATTTGTTCTTTCTTCAATTAAAAAAATTAGAAAATGGACCTACTACTGTAAAAGAATATATGTTTGAGTTAGAGTTAAATATGTTGAACCTTGCAGTAAATCATAGCCATGAACCAGTATAGAGCGCGTTTGGTATATACTCTAAAAGGACAGTAAGAACACAGGATGCACTCAATGAAAATGTGTATTTTTATTTTCTACGTATAATCTAGAGAGTAAAATATTAAAAAATAGTAATTAAATATTTAATATATTATGTAACTGGATATTTTGTGAGTGGTTCTTGATATAATTTTATTATTCCAGAAAGGATTTAATATGAGAATTAAAGAGATACATCTTATCAACATTCCACAGTTTGGAGAGATATTAGTAAATGTATTAAAAACTGTACTTAATGACAAAATTGCTTCTAGGGTAAGTAAATCAACATAAAACCTACTACAATTTTTAATGAAGTGCAGTACAATGATAGTTTTCCTAGGACTGTAGGTAAGTAAAACATTTAAAAACACCGTTGATTATTATTCTACCCATTTATAAAATTACGATATTATCTAGGTTACTTTTCATTATGATATTTTTTACTTTTTACATTTTCTATACTTTTGAGGAGATTATTGTTATAATAGTAAGCAGTATTTGGCGGAAAACTAGTTAAAATACTCACCTCTGGATCGTGGGTTCAAACCTAGCCGGCGTTTATAGATTTTTCAGGGCGTAAAAATTCTGGTTATGAATTCTTTCTGAAAGGAAATAAAACCATTGATTTCGTATAGTAGTTTTGCGTACTACATACATATTTTATTATCTATCTTCGGCTTTTTGCAGCTGCTGCCGTCTCCAAACTTCCAACGCCTACGATCTTGTGCATCTTCAATTCTTAATCGCCTTGCTTGCATTGCTTTCTTCATGCTTTCCTTCCATGTTAACTTTGGCCTCTTTCTTTTCTTCTTTGTTGTCGGTTACCGTTGATTTAAATGTTTCGGCCATCGCTGATCTTCCATTCTTAAAACATTTCCTAATCATTTTAAGTCTTAAAGTACAGGCCTCTGTAAAAAAAAAACAATCGATCATTTTAATCTCAGCTTAGAATGCGTTCCTAGTGACATAATATAAGTTTGTTAAATAAAATGATCTAGGCCTATTCTAATGCTGTTATTCGTAATTAATTTAAGGGGAAGTGTAAAGCAAAGTGCATTTATCTAATGGAAATAACTTTTGTAGGATTTAACATTTTTATTAATGTCTTAAATAAAAACTTATTAAACTTTTTGGATATCCTATTCGATGTATCGGTCTATAAATATTGAAACTGAACATTAGTCATAAATGATATCGATAATTATCGATACTTAATATCTGATAATTGTTGTGCTTGTCAGAAAGTTTTCAACGAGTTTACTCAGATTTCCGGTACAGCCAATTGCCAAATATTTATTCAGATTAGATTAGGTGAAAACTTGGCAACCTTCATTGTTTGTTTGCGTGTTTCTCATAATTTTACTACTATTTTCCAGCAACAATCAATATATTATATCTTCCATTAATCATATTGAATTTTGTTTTAGGTTTTTTTTACCTTAAATTCTCGTTCGTTTGTATGGCTTTTTCACGTTTCTTTTAAAAACATAAATATTCGTCAGATAGTTATTCATACAATGTTGTAATAACTTTTGATTTTTTTGTTTTTTATATACGTAGCATATAAACCCCAATTTTGTAATGAAATTTATCTTCATTTAAAATTATTTTAGTCTGTCACGTTATACTAAATAATGTATTTGAAATGAAATGAAGGAATAAACATTCTATTCCAGAAATATATAATTTAAGTACGATTTTTTTATTCGCAGATTCACGTTCATTCCAAAGGACTTTCTTCACTGCACGAGAAAATTCCCAAAAAGATCCTACCAACAGAATTTGGGGGACAAAATGGTCCTGTACTAGAGCATTGGTGTAAGTAATACACACAGTGAGTTATGATTTTTAATGTTATATCTCAATTTCAGCATTTTTATCAATCGAAAGTAATTCTGCCCGAAGGCAGGTATGCTATGCTTTCCAGCTTTACTAGGGAATTATAGGTATGATAGCTTCCCGTTGCTTTCCACATCAGTGAAGGATGACGATGATGAGATGATAATGATAAGGATGATGATGATGTCCATATGATTTAGGGACCGTTTGGGCCTTAAAGTTTTTCTGACATTTGTCTTACAGTGAGGAAACACCCCGATAAAAACCTCACCCAGAAAAACTGTTCCGACCGGGGATCGAACCCGAACCCGCTGCGTGACAAGGCAGCACGATACCTCGAGACCACAGCGGTGGACAGCATTTTTATAAGGTGAAAACTCTATTAAGATGCACCACGATTATCGTGAACTCTAACAAAATTAGCTGCTATAGCTATTGTTTTAATATCAAGATGATGATCTGGATTGGAATACATCAGCCCAAAAAAGATAGAGAAAATGCTAAACATTTATAAATATCCCTACAAAATATTCTGTACATAAAAAACGTTGTACATACTCTAGAACTATCTAGATAAGAACCTCTATGTTCAATACTCACAGCATGACGTCAAGTAATAACTAAGTCATTGGCACTATCGAAATCGTATGTTCATGGCCGCGCGGACATAAGTTCTCCATACATCCCTATCCTGAGCCAATGTTTTCCTATCATTCCTTGTATAATCTACTTCCCTCAAATCATAGTTAGTGTTATTCTGCCATCTCATTTTTGGTCTACCAACTGGTAGTTCTCCCTCTGGTTTTCATACAAGAAACTTCTATGCACGTCTTTCATTCCCCATTCGTGCCACATGTCTTGCCCATCGCAGTCTACGAGACTTATCTGTTCTTATTATATCTGGCTTCCTATAAAGATCATATAGTTTTCTGTTTATATAGACTTCTCCATTCACATGTCTGTTTACCTCTCTTTGGTTCAAACATTTTCCCAATAACTTTATTCCCAAATATTCGTAATCGTCTTTCCTCCCTGAACGTAAGAGTCCATGTTTCACATCCTTCTTCTTCTTCTTCTTCCAAATGCAGTATTGGGTGATGATGCCCGTTCTGCGACTACAAAAACTGATCTTTCCATCGGTTGAAGGGTTTTCCGAGGTCTCTCTTGCCTATAGGGTTGAGGTGGTAAATCATCTTTGGTAAACGGGAATTTGACATTCTCTGGACGTGTTGGAACCATTCATCATCATCGTCCTTTCAAGTATTAGGCCCAGTGGCCCGTTACGTTCTCCCGCCATCTCCGAAAAGGTCGACCCACAGATCTTCTGCCTGTTGGAACCTTTTAATCTGATAATTTTGTATATGTTCAACCATTTCCCTACTATTCCACTGCATGCTTATCTCATCACTTTTCATTCTATCCCTTAATGTTACTCCAGTTAGTGATCGGAGGAATCTCATTTGTGAACTATTAATGCGGGATTTATCTTTTGCTCGAAGTGTCCAGCATTCACTTCCATATAGTAGAGCAAGTTTGTCTATGGCATTATGAAATCTCAATTGGATTTCTATGCTCATTTGTTTTCCAAAATTTCTCCTAATTATACAATTTAATCTGTTATATTTTTCGAAATTTGTTTCCACATCTTTTTGATTATGAAACTGTGATATATTATTACCTAAATAATTAAAGTGTGTTACTTGTTCTATTGGTTTATTATTTATTATTATGTTTACTCTCGAAAGTCACTATCTAGTGATTGCCATGGGTTTGGTTTTATTTTCAGATATTTTCATGTTGTATTTTTCCAGGGTATTCTGCAATTTAAACACTGATCTCTGCAAATCATCTTCATTCTCCGCTAGAAGTACTTGATCATCTGCGAAGATTATTGTTTGTATTTGATTTCATCTACATATTTTTACTCCTGGGGGGTTTAGTTTTTTCCACTCCTGGACAATTTTATTCATATATAGAATAAACAGTAATGGAGATAGTCCACATCCCTGTCTTAAACCTTGGTTAATTTCAAATTTATCTGTTATTTTCCCATGATCTAACTTTACTTTTATAAATGTGGTTTCATATAAGCTTTTTATAGCATTTATTAGATTATTGGGGACTTGGTAGCTTTCCAATATTTTCTACATTATGTCCCGTTTGACTCTATCATAGGCCTTTTCAAAATCTAAAAATAATATATATATATATATATATATATATATATAGGGAATATTAAATTCTTTCCACTTTTCAATTAGTTGTTTTACAACAAATATAGCGTCGATACACGATCGGCCTATTCGGAATCCACATTGTTCCTCTCCAATTTTATCTTCTGTAATTTTCTGAAGTTTTTGTTCTAAAATGGATGTATATATTTTAGATGCTGTTGTCAACAATGATATTCCTCTATCATTTGAACAGTTATTTTTTCTCCTTTCTTATGGATGGGTATTACTAATGATGTTTCACATCCATATAATATAACTGGTAGAATAGTAGTTTTACATATTATTTTCAGTTTAACGTTATTTGAAACAAGTTGGGAAGTCAAGAGTCCCTGTAATGCATACTAGCACGCATTTCCAGAATTGAGCCTATGTTTAATTTCTTTGTGCATCTCATTCCTATTTGTGATTATTATTCCTAGGTATTTGAATGCAACAATTCCTCAAAATTTCCCTCATTTTTAATTAGCTGTCCATTTCCATTATATAATGTATTTCCATGACGTCAAGTACTTGCGTCACTATTAGATTAAGCCTTCCATCATGTGATTCTAAACAACGTTTGGAATCCTGGTTGAATATTTACATGCTCAAGTTTGCCATATATATATAATTGAATTTGAAGATATTATTTGTACATAGAACACACTTTATGTAAAATAGAATAGAATCATTTGTGGACACAAATTAAGCAATGCGTAAAAAATCATTTGAAAGTAATTAAAAAAATATAACAAAACAAATTTCACAACAAAAACAAAGTCCTTTGTCAAAATAAAAAAGGGTAAATTTTAGATAAGTTGATGATGTATAAATGTTCTAACTGTAAAGTGTCCTGTACATTATCTCGGAGTAAAACATTAAGATATTTAGAACACATTCTTTCGAAAAATCATGTAATATCCTGTACTACGTAGACGGGCAATCACTATGTTACACCTCCTGATACTCAGTAGATGAAAACGAAAATATAAGGAATTCCAAGACGTGTATAATTTATGATGAACCCCTTATCCTAATTATTAGAAACAACTAATTTCATTGTATTCAATAAATAAATGCCAAAGAGACTCCTTTAGTCTTAGTACCAATTGCACTTACTTTATATTAAAACAATTACAAATTTAATCAGAACTGAATTAATCTAATAATACATTTTATTTACAGTGTTATGAATAAATAATAAATAATTAGAAATTAAATTGATGATTAGGCACCAATTGAATAATTTTAAATATAGTAACAATAACAGATATGACATGCAGAAAGATATTAAAGAAGGGCTTGAACCTTAGAGGGACATCATAGGAGTACTTAGTACTCTACTAGATGTCTCATTACGTCGGTATGTAGACCGAATATCATTCTTGATATCTGTAGGAAAATAAGCGTAACTAAATTAACTTTGTCTCCTGACTCCTAACAAAGTGAGACTAAGCATCAACTTTGTGCTCTTAACGCCATTGTAGATAGAACAGTACAGGGACGCTTGTTATTCAAATTTCTCTTTAAAAAGTGAAACTATACAAAACGGTTATTCTACAAGTTATGTATGTGGATGGGAAACAAAATCTCTTACTTTAATACAAGGAAAAAATATATTATGAGAATTTGAGATAAAGTGTTAACTCCTAACAAAGTGAGACTAAGCATCAACTTTGTGCTCTTAACGCCATTGTAGATAGAACAGTACAGGGACGCTTGTTATTCAAATTTCTCTTTAAAAAGTGAAACTATACAAAACGGTTATTCTACAAGTTATGTATGTAAATGGGAAACAAAATCTCTTACTTTAATACAAGGAAAAAATATATTATGAGAATTTGAGATAAAGTGTTAAGAAATATTTTTGGAACAAATAGAGAAACACGAGAATGAAGGAAACTAGGCTATATAACAGTGAGGTAATATGAACGTTATGGGAAACCATGTAATAACAACAGTAAAATATCGTATAATGCGATGGGCAGGACACGTGGCATGAATGAAGAATGAAAGAAGGACATGGAAACTTCTCTTAGGAAAATGAGAGGTATATGCCGAAAGGTGGGAGAGTAATATGAATCATGATTTGAGGGAAGTCACTTATATAGGAGCTGATTGGAAATCTAAGCTCAGGTTGTGAAAGGGGTTGATCCGTACGAACACGAGCCTCCGGATTTGATAATGTCACTAAGTTAGTTAATTAACAGGATATTATTTTTAGAAAGTAGTAAATTTTGTGTAAAATTTCAAATGAAAATGATATCCTTCTCTATTCACATACTTTCACATATAAAAGCATTTCAACATTGTATATAAAAATAACATATTGCCCTTCTTATTCTTCTTCTTCACTTCATGGGCTAGGCAAAGATTGCCTGTTCCGCCTCACAGTTGTTCTCTCCATCTTTTTACCAGCCTTTCTACATTCCTTGAACTTCTTGGCTTGTAGTTGAATGCTGCTCTTGGTAATGTTGTTACATTCATTCTTTCCACATGTGTAAAACATTTCTCTCTATATTCTCAGATTTTCTCATTCAATGGATATATATTTAACTCTGTTCTTATATATTCATTCTTTATCTGATCCAATCTTATGCAGCCTTTTGTTCTTCTAAGTTCATTTCTGCGCTTTATATTCTACTTTGCAATTTTTTCGTCATTACCCAAGTTTCGCTCCCATAAAGAATGCAGGAACTGCCAATGTTTTATAAAACTTCAATCGAGTATCTCTTCTTGTTTTATTGTTTTATGTTTTATGTATAGTCCCGCATATCATTTGAAATTTCGACAGTTTCATATTTATGTCTCTTTCAGTTTTTGTGTTTAGAGTAAAATTACAAACCAAATAATTACAATTTGTTACTTGGTCCAGAGGTTTTTATCTATTACGATGTTTGATCTTATATGTTCGTTTCCCCAAAATGCCATTATTTTTTTTATATTTCAAAATTATATTCTTGGTATAACTGATTTAATTGATATAAAGTGTACTGCAAATTATTTTAATTTTCTTGAATAATAACCACATCGTTAGCATACATTAAAACTTTAATATTTTAAAACAGTCCATTCTTATATCTATATTAACTATACTTTTCCAATTTTGGATGATGTCATTAATAATATAGATTAAAAAGTGTAGGTGATAAACTACACCCTTGTCTTTCACCTCTATTTATTAAAATAGCTTCGGTCTTTGATGTGCCTATATGTATTATAATTTGTGACTTTACATACAAACTTTTTATCACATAAATTAATTTTCGGGGTGGCCATGTATTTCCATAATTTTCCATATGATAACTCATCTCTATCAACACGATCAAATGCCTTCTCAAAATCAATAAAAGCAACATGCGTCTGTAGGTTATGTTCTCTTCTTTTTTCAAATATTTTCTGTAATATAATAAATTATCTGTTGTTGATCGCCCGGTTCTAAAGCCATTTTGTTCTTCTTCAAGTATTGATTCTGCGATGATTTTAAGTATTTTATTTATAACCGTTGCATATATTTTATAAATTGAATTAAGAAAACTAATTCCTCTATAATTCTTACATTCTCTTCTATCTCCTTTCTTAAATAACGATATGACTTCAGCTATATTCCAACTTTCTGGTATTCTGCAGTATCCCCAACATCCATTAAATAGATGCAATATTCTCGAATGTAGAAATGTTCCACCATATTTTAGAAGCTCCATATTTATCTGATCAGGACCAGCTGCTTTTCTGTTTTTGGTTTCTTTTAAGGATTCTTGAAGTTCATCAAATGTAATCATATCAGTTTGAATTTCTTCTGTTTCATTATCGGGATAAGATTCTTGTTTTTCTTCGTCTTCTTCTTTTTCTTCTTTACACCATACATTTTTATAGTGTTCTATCCATCTTTCTTTGTTAATTACACCTATCTTTGCAGTATCATTTTATGATTTATTTAAAAGTTTTATAACTTTCTATGCAAAATTTTGTCTGCCATGAATATCGTTTTCTATTTCACTTATAAAATTATTCCAAGAATGTTGATAAATTGTCCTAATAATTTGTTTTGTTATATTCCTTTTTTCTACATATTGTTGTCTCGATTCTTCTGTTTTTTGTTGAAGCCACTGTTTATATGAATTGTATTTTTCTTTAATTGCCAGTTCTATTTCTTCATTCCAAATTCTTACTCCTTTTCTGCTTCTAATTATTTCCCCATATTGCTTCCTGGGCTGCCTTTTCAATACACTTCTTAATATTAATCCATTCATCATCTAATATATCGCTAGTTGGTGTGTGAATGAGGTATTGTTGTAGTCTTTGTTGATATAATTGTATTATGCTTTCTTCTTGAAAAAGGTATACTTTGCATAGTTCTTCATATGTTGATTTATTCCTGATTTTACTTATTTTCCATCTTGACCACAATTTAAATTTCCCCATAACCAAAAATTGGTCGGAATTAATATTGCAGCCTCTATATACCTGTACATATTGGAGTTGTTGTCTTAGTTTATCATTAATTAGAATATAGTCTATTATCGTTCTGAGTCTTCTTGTGCTCCATGTGTATTTATTTATATCTCGTTTTTTGAAAAACGTGTTAGTAATTTTAAGAAGGTAATTGCTTGCAAATTGTCTAAGCTGAACTCCATTTTCATTTAAGTGTTGTTCTCCAAATTTTCCCACCATTCCTGGTATTGGAATATTGCCTACTCTTGCATTGAAGTCGCCACATATTACATGATCACTTTTGTTAATGGTTTCAAGTGTTTTGTTTTTACTATCTTCATAGAAATGTTCAGTTTCTTCTTTCTTATTCTCAACTGGGGCATAAACACCTACAATTGTTAAATGTCCTCTATCTACTTCCATCCTTAATGTTGAAATTCTTTCATTTACATATGTATAATATTCAATCTTAGATTTTCATTTATTATGTACTAATATTGCAACACCGCTTCGCACTCTTACATTCCCAGGTACACCACTGTAAATCATTGTATAGTTATTTAATTCTTTAGTCCCTTTAATTTTCTTTTTTTTTTTCAGTTATGACCGCAATGTGGACATCTTTTTCATAAAATATTCTTTCTAATTCTGTTTCTTTACTTCCTAAACCTCTAACGTTCCAAGTAGCAATATTTATTATATCGCAAATCCCTAACCGTTTATCCTTTTTCTGCTTAAGTCGTCGTCCAAAATATCCGTCCGGCTGAACACTGTGAGAGAGATAAGTATGGTCGGGTTACCAGCCCAGTCGCACAACCACCTTCCTAGTGAATCGGGTATTTATTTCGGAGTTTCCTTCTCCTAGACGGGATGGAGTCCCATCTACCCCTTGGCTTGCAGGTTTCCTCTTCCGCGTTCTTTACCGTTGAGAACAATGTTCTTCATCCGCTTATGAAGCCGTTGAGGTTCCCTTGTTGGAGCTAGTTCGCTTCCCTTCTCCTCTTACTAGATAGCAAGCTAGTTAAAAACCAGACTTCCCTATCTATACTTCTGGGTCATTGGGTCACCACGACAAGGCCTGTAGGGGGACATATTTCCCATTAATCCAAATTAATTAGATTCCGAATTCTCAACAGACATGTTACTATTCACAAAGCTTTTAATTTAGTAAGATACATTTTTTTCTGTCCAAAGCTATCTTCATATTCTTCATGCTACACCCACTTATCACAAACTATATTCAATTTACTGGTTGTTTATTCTTAAGGTAACAAAATTAAAAATAAATAAAAATCATATTAGAATAATGGAGGATTGAGTAACCAATCCTAAAGTGAATATAATTTATACGTAATTCGCGGACTCCAGTGTAAATTCTACAGCTCTATCTCGGAAATCGTTACTACGGCAAGTGTTGCTACTAACAAAATGAACTTTATTGGACAAAGATATGCCACGTACGTATCCAGATAATGGAATTTCTCGGAAGAGAAATTAATACGTGTGTCCCTTATGCACACCTACATTTAAGGAATGTATAAAAAAACTCAACTGTGAACAAAAATATATCTGAGTTCAATTAGTCGCCCCTTATACGCCCAGATTTGAATTGCGACTGGAATGGCCTTAGCTGTTATAAAGTGTCGTTAAATAAAATAATATTAAATTACTTAACTATTTAACAATTTGTTCTTTTAATATGTTAGAGATGCTTGATTGGGTAAAGGACGCTTCCTAAATTGTAGTTGTGCTTTTCAGGTTGAAAAATAATTTGAAAAGCAGTTAGAAAGTGTTGATAAGTGTTAAACGTACCCATAAAATTCAGCATAAGTACATAAAAAAGTATGTATATCAACTGTCATATTATAGATTAAATGGTAATAAAATAAAAATAACGCGCAAGAGAACATGCAAGTGAATAATAGAAATAAAATATAAGTACAGAAATGTAGAATGATATACACACACACACACACACTTCCTTATTAAAATATTTGTTGTAGGTTATTCCATCATAACGAACTCAATAAATTAAATATACCTTTCATCCCTTACATTTGAGAAACGGTAATTATTTAATTTAAAAAAAGTTATATTTTCTCAGATAGCCACAAATGAACACATACATTCTACCTATGACACGTTAAACTCTTATTCCAGCAAATGTTGTATCAACTCAGTCCCTATCAGGGGATAAAAAAATTGTCAGTAATAATCAAACATTTCAAGTCAAAATAAGTGTAGAAAATATATGCCTATGCAGCAGCAATAATAATAATAATAATAATAATAATAATAATAATAATAATAATAATAATAATAATAATAATAATAATAATAATGGTGATGAGGAGTAATATGATCCCCATTAAGCCATACGAGGCCTTAGGGGTAGCAGCAGTGTAAAGCTCCTACCTTTGTAGAAAATGACCCTAGATGTCAGTGGTTGTCAGCTCAGATTGACGGTTAAATTTATGCCGAGAATAAACCTCTAATGCTAATTTCTGTTAGAGACAGAGTCGATGCCAGAGGTCATGGTGTCGCCAGATGGTGTAGGTCCGTTTAAAAAGTCCTGAGGCACAAGGACTCAACTTAGAAGGTATTGCCTGTACCAACCACGTTAGGACGTGCTCTAATAGTCATGATCATATTAGTAATAATAATAATAATAACAATAATAATAATAATAATATCCTGAAATCCATAGTTTTATATCTTCATTTATGTAGATTACAATATTTAATTTAAATTATGTAGTAAATGCAATTTCAATTACACGTGAAAATAAAACTGAATATGATATTTCAGAATATTTTTTATAATTTTTTTATACAGCGCAGAAATTAAATTTTGGACATTACCTCTACCTATAACCTAACTACAGGCCTATGACTTGATGAATGAAACAATGCGTTACGTGATTCGTTTTCAGATAAACAAATCAGTCTCAAACTGAAACAATTGCGTGGATTTTCTACGTTATGAGTGCCCGCTTATCTGAATATATTAAATAACAAGAGATTTCTTTTAATTTTAAAATTGTTACAAATTCTGAAGTTTTAAAGCTTAAGACATGAAAACTGTTGACATTATTATAAGATTGTATTGATAGAATGATTACATATACTATATACACGAAGAAAAATATATATAACGAATAAAAAAATATATAATTGATGTTAACATACCTGTTTCTCCAATTTCAGCTGCATGGCTGAAGAAACTGGAGAGCTACAGAGAATGGTTTCTTGAGCAGGACAAATATAAATCCGATGAATCGAAAAGACACGGAAAAGCTGTGCAATCTTGTGATCTTTTTGGATTTGAAGGCTCTTTCAGGAAATTAAATGTGGACTAACAATACTTGTGCTATTTTCGAAATGCGATTACCACCAGAAACCAGAGCAACATGGAGTGCAAACAAATGTTAATAATCTGTATCACGAGAGACAACTGGTACGTTTTACTTATAGTTGAACACTTGAGAACATTTTTAATGACAATAAGTTTATAATGTTACAAATATTTTGGTTATTATATGTGTTTCTATATTGGTGGTCCAAGAAGTAGATCATCATCATCATCATCATGAACAAATTCGTTTTAGGCCATGTGGCCTGTACGGTCAGTGTGATCATTCCAGTCTTTGCTTAAGTTTCTTCGAGTAGTAGGAAGTCCCCTGGGTTGGTTACCAGCCATCCGCAGAGCAAGACTAGTGGTAGGGCTGCTAACCAAGAAGTAGATATGATATGTAAAAATTTCGTCACGCAGGAACTGGGTAATTTAAGGGAGCGAGAACGCAAACATGGCGATCTTTAAAGCGATTTTTAAATTCCAGTTTTGAGGTAAATTCCCACAACTAATCTTCAGATTCGTCTGATTGTTTGATAATAACTTATTTTATTTCAATGGCATATGCCGAGTTTTGTTGCGAAAATAGAAAACTGCTACCGCTAGAGCGATTTGCAAACGTTCGCGTCAGATTAGCCTCCACTTATAATCTAATTTTCCTCTTACTTTGATTTTAATTGCTTCATGTCGATATTGTTCCACAAAAATCACAAACCTAGCGGCAAATAAAGTGGTAACAGGTATATATAAACTTTTGTGATGATCAGTTTTAGACCGGTATTCAAGAACCAAACTTTCCACGAAGATTGGTTCTCAGCCCGTCTCTCAGTGGTTAATTATGAGGGTCATGCAGGACCTACTCTAACTGGCTCACTGTATTCAACATCACGTGATAACAAGATATTCATTTAAAACATTCCGGAAACACTTAAAAAATGAGAGCCCCAGCTTACTGAACATGGCCTTAGAAAACTTGATTCTTGAATACCGACCTTAGTGTCCTTGGTAGAATCGATGAAGATTCGTATTTTAAATACTTACATGTAAACAATCTCAATAATTATATTTTTTCGGGGTTCGCTAAAATTAAAAGGATATAAAAAGTGGCGTTAGGGTAAAAGTACCAAGTCCTATTTTAGTCATTTTTAATTGTGTAGAATAATTTATCATATGTAATTCCACGAGTGGTTTCCAAATTATCGATACATTCACGACTCACGAAGTGAGGAGTGAATTTATCTAGAGAATTTGGAAATCAAGAGTGACATTTGTTAGGACTATTTAACGAATAAAATTAAGCTGTTTACTCACAAATCATTGTTTAACTAAAGTTATTTTAAAATGTTTATATATTTAATGTAAACGGCGAAGTTTGAAAAGAAATCAGAAATGTAATCATATTAAAGATCGCAATATTGTAAGAGTGCACCCAAGTGGAGAAATAATGAAACACATCAAACTATATATCATAATCAACATTACAGATAATTAATTTATTATTTAATAAACAGCTCAGTACAATCAAGGAATCTTTTCATTATTTGCTATATTCAATGTATTTGTTGGAGAAAATTAATGCTTTGACCTGTTTAGCACATTAAAAAGTAGGAGCTTTCTTTATCACAAAAGCAGGAGCTGATAAAGAGATGTCGATAAAGAGCGAGGTGAAACACGACTGTATTGGCTGTAAAACAACATTCTTTCAAACGTGATTGGTCATTGATTAGCATTTATGGCATGAGTTAAATAGTCATGAGTAATACCAGGAGTCATTTCCAAATTATCGATAAATTCACGATTCACGAAGTGAGGAGTGAATTTATCTAGAGAATTTGGAAACCAAGAGTGGCATTTGTTAGGACTATTTAACGAAAAAACTTAAGCTGTTTACTCACAAATCATTATTTAACTATAGTTATTTTAAAATATGCATATATTAAATGTAAACGGCGATATTTGAAAACAAATGTGAAAGGATTGGTACGCTTCATTTGTTTCTTTTATTATCAGTGCAACCAGATCTTATTATTTATTGCCAAAGGATCGCAATGTTGTAAGAATGCACCATAGTGGAGAAATTTATAGCCAACCTAATAGGTATTAATGAATTTCCGATGTCCTAAGATGTAAATATGTGAATTACATTTTTCTGCAACGTCATTTCCTGGAAAATAATTCGCTTAAGAAAGCGCAAACAGTGGTATCTTTTTTTTGTGGTATAACCAATTGTTACATATGTTTTTATATTATTTCTCGCATTCACTTTCTGTTGACATTCATGCACTATATATACAATCTGGAAGCCGTATTTCTTACAGAGTCAGTCACTGCAAAATAATGCTATGACATATTCAGAATATTAAAAGGGAGGTGCTTTCTTTATTATGATAAACTTTAGTTGGAAAAGTTTTGGCGAAACACGGCTGTGATTGGTTGTAAATAAAAAAAAATCATTGAAATGTAATTGGTCATTGACTCCCATTTGGGGCATGAGTTAAATAGTCAGAAATATAGCATTTTTCTTCCTTTATCATAAAGGTAAAGTTCTTAAGATACAGCTAATGTCTTATGGTAGATATCTCTCGGTCAGAAGTAATGCAAGTATCTGATTATTATTTAGTTATTTGAATATAAATAAGTTCTCGTGAAAAATTCAGATTTATGTTTGTTTACCCAGTGGCACCTCCAGTAAACATGTATCTAGAAATTAACCACTTGCGATAGGCCTATATATATGGTATGATAAGAAAAATAAATGCCTGGGCGGGATTCGAACCCGGATCTCTGAGTAGTACCTCAGCGCGATATCCATTACACTACCAGGCGAATCCAATTCAAACACTTATTTTTTCTTATATATGTATTATACTCTCCATTATTACTAGATGTCGCGAGAACACTGTCTTCACTGCCATCTAGTAGCTGACTATATCAAGTAAGCAAATTAAAGATAATATTTATTTTACTTTATAGCAGTGACGCTTTATCGATGTTATAATTAAATCTTTAACATTGAGCAATGCAAGCTTAATATGGTATGATATGAAAAATAAATTCCTGGACGGGATTCGAACCCGGATCTCTGAGTCTGTACCTCAGCGTGATATCCATTACACTACCAGGCGAATCCAGTTCAAGCACTTATTTTTCTTATATATGTATTATACTCTCCATTTTTCTTATCATACCATATTAAGCTTGCATTGCTCAATATTAAAGATTTAATTATAACATCGATATAGCGTCACTGCTATAAAGTAAAATAAATATTCTCTTTAATTTGCTTACTTGATATAGTCAGCTACTAGATGGCAGTGAAGACAGTGTTCTCGCGACATCTAGTAATAATAGAGAGTATAATACATATATAAGAAAAATAAGTGTTTGAATTGGATTCGCCTGGTAGTGTAATGGATATCACGCGGAGGTACAGACTCAGAGATCCGGGTTGCTTACTTGATATACTAGATGGCAGTGAAGACAGTGTTCTCGCGACATGTAGTAATAATAGAGAGTATAATACATATACTAGAAAAATAAGTGTTTGAATTGGATTCGCCTGGTAGTGTAATGGATATCACGCTGAGGTACAGACTCAGAGATCCGGGTTCGAATCCCGTCCAGGCATTTATTTTTCTTATCATACCATATTAAGCTTGCAATGCTCAATGTTAAAGATTTAATTATAACATCGATAAAGCGTCACTGCTGTAAAGTAAAATAAATATTCTCTTTAATTTGCTTACTTGATATAGTCAGCTACTAGATGGCAGTGAAGACAGTGTTCTCGCGACATCTAATAATAATGGAGAGTATAAACACATATATTTAGAAAAAAATATGTGTTTGAATTGGATTCGCCTGGTAGTGTAATGGATATCACGCTGAGGTACAGACTCAGAGATCCGGGTTCGAATCCCGTCCAGGCATTTATTTTTCTTATCATACCATATTAAGCTTGCATTGCTCAATGTTAAAGATTTAATTATAACATCGATAAAGCGTCACTGCTATAAAGTAAAATAAACATTCTCTTTAATTTGCTTACTTGATATAGTCAGCTACTAGATGGTAGTGAAGACAGTGTTCTCGCGATATCTAGTAATAATGGAGAGTATAATACATATGAAGAGTACAAGGGAAAAACAATCAAAGTCCTCTTTTTAATATTTTGCAGTAATTGAATTTTAAGTTTAGAAACGCAGCAGATCAAGCGCTTTAGACATACAGAAAACTTTTTTTTTTCCAGAACTGTTCTCAAGGTGTTTTTCTAACAGACTCTTCTTTCGAAATGTGTCATGTATTATACAGTCCTGTTTTTCAGCAATGAAAAGTCAAGGTGCACATGTTTGTAAACAAAAACAATCATAGTCCACTTAATTTACAGAATGTCATACATAGCTGTTACATTATACATAACTGTTTGCCTTATTAAATGTAAATAATAAAAATAATAATAATGAATTAATTAATTTTTTTACACCAAGTTACTCATTGCTGATTATGAGTTATCTTGAAAAATATATTTGAGCATGTTCAGAACAGAATTTCTTCAAGGATTGGAGGTCGTCATATTTTCCCTTGGAGAGTGGAATTAAACTTGAATACGAATGTTCCTCGGGTGATTTTCAGTCTGTGCATGGCACACTGTATGTAATAAATTAAGAGTTTCTAGCCGCTTCATTTCTTTATTTACGTCTTCAGCACTGCTGCTATCGTTAAGTTTCTTTGCAAGTAGAGACTACTTTTTTGCTTTGAATTCATCACATGCAGAGCAAGTATCTGACCTAGGATATCCAAGAGCAATATTAAATTTTGTTTGAAATAAGTTCCAATAAAATTCATAAGAACTGGAAACTCTGGAAATGTCTCTGTGTACATTTGATGCAATATTTTAATGTTTAATTCTTCAGGTAGGTACATTTTAGATGTTTTGTGAAGACTGTAGTGAGAAGGGCGGTCTTGAAGGGAACTGATATGTTTCATAACATTTTCAACGCGCCTCAATTGTCTTTTTCATGGGGTCTATTAGAATGAGCACCTCTCCGGTCAATTAGGAGCATGCCTAATAGTAGAAAGGGATTTCTTGACTGTTTGACATATTCTGGTTTGTTATACCATGCACACTCATGAAGACTTTGTAAGAAAACTGGAATTTCAACAGCTTTTCCATCCCTCTGTACACGTACCTGTAAGAGTAAGAGGTTGCTATCTTCTTCTTCTGGTTTCCATGGTCTTCTTCATTTCACCGGCAAAACTGAAATTAGTGAACACAAGTGTGCACTCTGTACCTTCTTATCTCCCAGTAAATTGAATTCACGAATTAATACATTACGTTCCATGTTTTGAAATGTTCGTGTAACACTATTTCTTGCATTTGCAGTCTTCACCAGGAACATGACTCATCGCTCTTATGTGTTTACTCGCTTCATGGATTCTACCATGTTTAGGTCTTTTCTTAGGGGCACGCCGTAGCGTAGTGGTTAAGGCACTGAGCTACAAGCCAGAGGGTCGAGGGTTCAAGTCCCGTTGGGGTCAGGATTTTTAAACTGACCCAAACCCTCTGGCGGCACTATGGCCCTGGGGGTCGACTCAGCCTCTAACGGAAATGAGTACCAGACGCCTGTTCTGGGGGTAAAGGCGGCCGTCACGCAGGGCTGACAACCCGGCTGACATCCAAGTGCCGATTGTCTAGAAAAAGTGGGAGCCTTAACCTCCTACTACCCCAAGGGTCTCCTGAGGCCTGTTGTGGGACCACTTTACTTTACTTTACTTTTACTTTTAGGTCTTTTCTCTCCTCTACTCTGATGAACTGTACGAGTAGCATTAATTACTTGATTCCATGTTGAAAAATAAACTGCTTGTCTACACACCAGTAAAATAGGCTTCATTGAACAACAATGCAGTTTGGTACCAGTAAAAATAAATGCCACAACAATGCATAGGTATGTAACAAATTAATAAACCCCAAGCTGACCAACATAAAAAAAGTTCATACTCTCCAGAATGAGTACAAAATTATTCTAATTTAAATTGTATATGGACTCTGATTGTTTTTCCATTTCACAGTGGACTATGATTGTTTTTCCCCTGGACACTTTATTTCAATGCTGATTTTTAATGGATTACGAGTGAGTTTTTCCATGTATGAACCTCTTGGAATATAGTACTAGGTACATACAATCCATTGGTACCAGAATCTCAAATTTCACCAAAAGTGGACTTTGATTGTTTTTCCCCTGTGCTCTTCATATATAAGAAAAATAAATGTTTGAATTGGATTCGCCTGGTAGTGTAATGGATATCACGCTGAGGTACAGACTCAGAGATCCGGGTTCGAATCCCGTCCAGGCATTTATGTTTCTTATCATACCATATTAAGCATGCATTGCTCAATGTTAAAGATTTAATTATAACATCGATAAAGCGTCACTGCTATAAAATAAAATAAATATTATCTTTAATTTGCTTACTTGATATAGTCAGCTACTAGATGGCAGTGAAGACAGTGTTCTCGCGACATCTTGTAATAATGGAGAGTATAATACATATATAAGAAAAATAAGTGTTTGAATTGGATTCGCCTGGTAGTGTAATGGATATCACGCTGAGGTACAGACTCAGAGATCCGGGTTCGAATCCGTCGTCAGGCATTTATGTTTCTTATCATACCACATTAAGCTTGCATTGCTCAATGTTAAAGATTTAATTATAACATCGATAAAGCGTCACTGCTATAAAGTAAAATAAATATTCTCTTTAATTTGCTTACTTGATATGGTCAGCTACTAGATGGCATGAAGTGAAGACAGTGTTCTCGCGACATCCTAGTAATAATCGAGAGTATAATACATATATAAGAAAAATAAGTGTTTGAATTGGATTCGCCTGGTAGTGTAATGAATATCACGCTGAGGTACAGACTCAGAGATTCCGGGTTCGAATCCCGTCCAGGCATTTATTTTTCTTATCATACCATATTAAGCTTGCAATTGCTCAATGTTAAAGATTTAATTATAACATCGATAAAGCGTCACTGCTTGTAAAGTAAAATAAATATTCTCTTTAATTTGCTTACTTGATATAGTCAGCTACTAGATGGCAGTGAAGACAGTGTTCTCGCGCGATATCTAGTAATAATGGAGAGAGTATAATACATATATAAGACAAATAAGTGTTTGAATTGGATTCGCCTGGTAGTGTAATGGATATCACGCTGAGGTACAGACTCAGAGATCCGGGTTCGAATCCCGTCCAGGCATTTATTTTTGTTATCATACCATATTAAGCTTGCATTGCTAAATGTTAAAGATTTAATTATAACATCGATAAAGCGTCACTGCTATAAAGTAAAATAAATATTCTCTTTAATTTGCTTACTTGATATAGTCAGCTACTAGATGGCAGTGAAGACAGTATTCTCGCGACATCTAGTAATAATGGAGAGTATAATACATATATAAGAAAAATAAGTTTTTGAATTGGATTCGCCTGGTAGTGTAATGGATATCACGCTGAGGTACAGACTCAGAGATCCGGGTTCGAATCCCGTCCAGGCATTTATTTTTCTTATCATACCATATTAAGCTTGCATTGCTCAATGTTAAAGATTTAATTATAACATCGATAAAGCGTCACTGCTATAAAGTATAATAAATATTCTCTTTAATTTGCTTACTTGATATAGTCAGCTACTAGATGGCAGTGAAGACAGTGTTCTCGCGATATCTAGTAATAATGGAGAGTATAATACATATATAAGAAAAATAAGTGTTTGAATTGGATTCGCCTGGTAGTGTAATGGATATCACGCTGAGGTACAGACTCAGAGATCCGGGTTGCTTACTTGATATAGTCAGCTACTAGATGGCAGTGAAGACAGTGTTCTCGCGACATCTAGTAATAATAGAGAGTATAATACATATATTAGGAAAATTAGTGTTTGAATTGGATTCGCCTGGTAGTGTAATGGATATCACTCTGAGGTACAGACTCAGAGATCCGGGTTCGAATCCCGTCCAGGCATTTATTTTTCTTATCATACCATATTAAGCTTGCATTGCTCAATGTTAAAGATTTAATTATAACATCGATAAAAGCGTCACTGCTATAAGTAAAATAAATATTCTCTTTAATTTGCTTACTTGATATAGTCAGCTACTATATGGTAGTTAAGACAGTGTTCTCGCGACATCTAGTAATAATGGAGAGTATAATACATATATAAGAAAAATAAGTGTTTGAATTGGATTCGCCTGGTAGTGTAATGGATATCACGCTGAGGTACAGACTCAGAGATCCGGGTTCGAATCCCGTCCAGGAATTTATGTTTCTTATCATACCATATTAAGTTTGCATTGCTCAATGTTAAAGATTTAATTATAACATCGATAAAGCGTCACTGCTATAAAGTAAAATAAATATTCTCTTTAATTTGCTTACTTGATATAGTCAGCTACTAGATGGCAGTGAAGACAGTGTTCTCGCGATATCTAGTAATAATGGAGAGTATAATACATATATAAGACAAATAAGTGTTTGAATTGGATTCGCCTGGTAGTGTAATGGATATCACGCGGAGGTACAGACTCAGAGATCCGGGTTTGAATCCCGTCCAGGCATTTATTTTTGTTATCATACCATAATAAGCTTGCATTGCTCAATGTTAAAGATTTAATTATAACATCGATAAAGCGTCACTGCTATAAAATAAAATAAATATTATCTTTAATTTGCTTACTTGATATAGTCAGCTACTAGATGGCAGTGAAGACAGTGTTCTCCGCGACATCTTGTAATAATGGAGAGTATAATACATATATAAGAAAAATAAGTGTTTGAATTGGATTCGCCTGGTAGTGTAATGGATATCACGCTGAGGTACAGACTCAGAGATCCGGGTTCGAATCCCGTCCAGGCATTTATTTTCTTATCATACCATATTAAGCTTGCATTGCTCAATGTTAAAGATTTAATTATAACATCGATAAAGCGTCACTGCTATAAAGTAAAATAAATATTCTAGTTTAATTTGCTTACTTGATAGCTGACACGTCAGCTACTTACGATGGCCAGTGAAGACAGGTTTCTTGCGATATCTAGTAATAAAGGTGGAGCGAGTAGAATACAATATATAAGGGGAAAAACAAAGTGTTTGAAATATGGTTCGCCTGGTAGTGTAATGGATAATAACGCTGCCGGTTGACAGACTCAGAAATCCGGGTTCGAATCCCTGACAGGAATTTTTATGTTTGTTATCATTACATATTAAGCTTGCATTGCTCAATGTTAAAGATGTAATTATAACATATATATAGATAATATATATATATACATTGCTGGCTTTGCCACAACTCTACGGCGCAACACGTTTTCCACCTGGATGCTGGCCTTACATGCACATGTGTTGACGACAGAGGTCGGTGATCATCGTGTCAGTATAGGGGTGACTTATGGTTGGCATGTCTATTATCCCAGCCGTTATAATCTGATCTTTCAACATGGATCCGCTACCGTTTTGTTCGATACCGGGTCCCATACCTGCCGGAAAATTTCCATGAAAACAAATTCGTCCCCTATTTGGATTAAGTACCAGCAGAAGTCCCAAGTTATAGTGGCTTATGGCAGCTCGGCACTCCTTACAATACTAAGTGGTTAACCCCTATAAGAGCAGGGGAAATTACAATCTGAAAAGACAAGCTCAGCTACGCAGTGCATCATGAAAGCTCTAAAAAAAATTGAAATCAAGTTCATGAGTAGGGATAGATATTTGCGGAATACACCTTTATAAGCGCATGGTGGTTAGATTAGTATTTCACTATACAGTTTTGTAATAGACTTCTGGTTTATTTATACAGGGTGTCCCATTCAAACTTCTTACATTTTAATTAATCATAACTAACAAATTAGGCGGAATTATGAAATATGAGGCCGGTATTAAACGAAACACACACTTAAAGAATGTTCATTGCAACATATTGCCACACACTAAAACACTTCTATATGTGCACCATTAGTAGCACGAAAATTATAAAGTCTGTGTTCAATTTTGTGCTACGTTCTATCCAACATGTCCATTGGTACTGTTGACATTGTGTCAAAGATACGAGTTTGTAAATCGTGAAGATGTTGTACTGTAGTCGCAAACATACGGTCTTCGGTATATTATTTGCAGGTAGTAATGGAATTATTTATAATATTTATTATTAGCTTAATTTTATTAATCTGTGTTTTAGTGTGTGTAGCCTTTTTAACTTTAAATTGGTTTAAGAGAACATTACTTGCTTTTATTCATCAGACAATTCTCTTAATTTAGAAATTTAATTGATACATTTATTTAATGAAATTCTCTCAACACATAACTCCACAGCAAAAAGTCAAGCGGAGTGATGTCTGGCGAAGGTGGTGGCCAGCAAATTGGTCCGCCGTATCCAATTCACTTATCTGAGAAGAATTCTTTGAGTGAATTCAGAACATCCAGGCTCCAGTATGGTGGGGCTCCACCTTGCTGAAAAATTACTTGGAGTTGCAGATCAGCTACTTGGGGGTACAAGAACAGTTCTAACATGTCTTCGTACATCGGGCCAGTTATCGAATTTTCATGGATGAAAAAAATACATATATTCCTGTTCTTGATCAGGCCGAACCACAAGTTTAATTTTGGGCTATCCTGGACACGGTCAAGGTAGACGTGTGGATTTAGCGCACCTCAGATCTTTTCATTGTGCCGATTAACGGATCCTGATACATGGAACGTTGCCTCGTCAGAAAATAAGGCATGAGTTAATAAATGAAAAAAAGCCAGTCCAGCAAATCCTATATTGAATTAGCCTTTAATAGAGTTAATCACATCTGTCGAGATGTAAACTCGTTTCCAAGAAATTGAGGGTCCTTGTCAATACGATCCAGCATATCAATAGCGAATGCCTGTCGTCGTGGCCTGTCATCTGGCTTTATTTGTTGAAAATCTTGCACCGTGTAGGAGTACAAACGAAGCCGTTTATGAAGCATTCGATGCACAGTTGATCTCGGCAATTGAATTACCGGGCATCTTGGCGAATTGATTTTTGTGGATTCGCTGAAATCCTGATCTAATTTCTTAAATACGTTACTTCTGAAACACGTGTACAAGCACATCCTGATTCATTTTTAACGCTTTCTGTCGCCAGAAACATCTCAAGCCATGCCTCAGTGATCTTCCCATCAGGTTAATTTCCTCCATATTCTGTCTGGTAATTTCTTTGCACTGTAATAATTTACTGTGTCCCTGTATACCAGAAAAAAAATTGTGCTCGTTGCTGAGTAGTGGCCATTTTGTTTTATGCCATTATTGTCCAACATGCGACAGATGAATTAACTGCATCAATGAAAACAACAATTCGTTGAGTTTATCCTTCTTGTAATACCAACCTTATTCCGTAATTCCACATACTTTGTGAGTTACGAAGGATTGGTTGTTTAAAAAAGAGGCAAAACAAGAAATGGTTTGATGCGGAATATGCCGACATTGTAAAGAATAGAAAGCTAGCAAAAATGAAATGGTTACACGAGTCAAATGAGGGAAATTTAGAGTAATTGGGTAGTATTAGGCGGGAAACCACCAAGCTACTAAAGAGTAAAAAGAGGGAATATTTGAGAGAGAAGATGAATGATGCAAAAAATAGGAACATGAAAGAATTATATCAGGGAATTAGTGTAGAGAAGAAAGGGCTTCAGGCTAGAACAAACATAATTCGGAATGAAAACGGGGATATGATTGCAGATTCGAGGATTATATTAAATAGATTGAAAAGTTACTTTAATCAGCTATTAAATGTACAAACAGAACAGGACATTGAGGAGGATAATTTACAGACAGCAGAAATGCTAGTCGCAGAGCCAAGTGCATTACAGGTTGAAATGGTGATAGAAAAATTGAAGATGTATAAAGCATCAGGTTCAGATGAGATCCCAGCAGAACTGATAAAATCAGGGGGAGAAAAATTGATGGACAAGATACGCTGGTTGCTTAGTATGATTTCGGAAAAAGAAGCACTTCCAGATGAATGGAAAGAATCAATTATCGTACCAACTTATAAGAAAGGAGATAAATGTGATTGCAACAACTACAGGGGCATCTCATTACTTTCAACTTCATACAAAATTCTAACAAATAGATTAGTAAGCAGACTTACTCCCTATATTGATGACATTCTAGGAGATCATCAATGTGGATTTAGATGAAACAGGTCTACAACAGATCAGATTTTTAGTATAAGACAGATTTTAGAAAAGATATGGGAATATAATGGTACTGTACATCAACTATACGTACACTTCAAAAAAAGCATATCATTCAATTAAGGGGGGGGAAGTTATATTTTATCCTGCTGGAGTTTGGAATTCCTAAAAAGTTAGTTAGACTTATATGAATGTGTCTAAATTGCACAAAGAATAGGGTGCGTTTGGCAAACAGTTTTCGGACACTTTTGAAATCCAGAATGGGTTGAAGCAAGGAGATGCACTATCTCCTCTACTATTTAATTTGGTACTGGAGCATGTCATTAAATCTTTAGAGAATGAGGAAGGCTTACAGCTCAATGGTATTAATAAGCTGTTAGTTTATGCTGATGATGTAGTATTGTTGGCCGATAGCGAGGAGATACTAAAGGACAACATGCACACACTGTTGAGTAACACTAAGAAATTAGGACTGGAAGTCAATATCAATAAAACTAAATATATGGTCACACGTAGAAATTCATTAAAGAATGGAAATGGACAGCTAATGGCAAATGAGGGAAATTTTGAGGAAGTGGCCGAATTCAAATATCTAGGAACAATAATCACGAATAGGAATGAGATGCACAAACAAATTAAACATAGGCACAATTCTGGAAATGAATGGTATTATGCATTGCAGAGTCTCTTGATGTCCCAACTCCTTTCAGAAAACGTTAAACTGAAAATATATAAAACTATTATTCTACCAGTTATATTATATGGGTGCGAAACATGGACTCTTACTTTAAGGGAGGAAAGGAGATTGCGAGTATTTGAGAATAAGGTTCTTAGGAAAATTTTTGGACCAAAGAGAGATGAACAGACAGGTGAATGGAGAAGACTACATAACAATGAACTACATGGTCTTTATATGAAGCCAGATATAATCACAGTTAAGTCTCGTAGACTGCGATGGGCAGGATATGTTGCACGTGTGGGGAATGAAAGACTTGCATGGAAGCTTCTTGTAGGAAAACCTGAGGGAAAACGCCCAGTTGGTAGACCAAGAATGAGGTGGGAGAATAACATTAACTTTGATTTGAGAGAAGTAGATTATACAGGGAATGATTGGAAACCATTAGCTCAGGATAGGGATATATGGAGAGCTTATGTCCGCGCGGCCATGAACCTACGGGTTCGATAGTGCCAGTGAGTAAGTAAGTGAGTTACGATTCATTAAAATGTGGGAGATATGAATGAAACACGGTGTATACCAGCAAAATCTCACATTCCCTTCACGTCACTGATTTTGTTGGAATTAGTTGGCCTACTTAGTATTTATCGAATCACAGCGACGAAAAATATTAAATCTCGTAACTAATTTATTTCCGTGAAGAGTGATTTAGCGCTGCCCCGACTGGAATATCATTTTTGAATCCTGGCGGTTCCGAATGGGTATCGACGAAGGGTATTACTCACGATTCTCCCGTTTCTCGAATGCCATCCCACCAACACTCACCGCTCCTCTTCACTCCCCATCACGTCATTACATCTCCAATCATTCATATTTCATCTCATCTCGTTCTAGGTAAAATATAGTCTGTATAGCAAACCGGAAGTGATTAAATATGTAGTTATGGTGATCTAATATGGACACACTCATGTACGTCATCATGACTCCGAGACTATGTGTCAATTCAGGGCAGGATAGGGTCAAATGGGAGGGGCTTTAGCCCAAAAAATGACGGTATGAATCGTGTTTTTGTGAATTCCTTGTTATGTGTCGAACCAGAAACACAATAATAGATTACATTTTATATCGTATAATAGATTTCAACATATAATGATCCTAAAATAAGGTTGCCATGTTATAATCTTAAATACCTGAACCCAATTTCTACAAATGTAACATATTATATAACCAATTAATATTCGCAAACATGTTTACTACATTTTTATTTTTGTTTCTCTTCATTTTTACTTCACACCTATAAATTTCATATCATCAGTTTTGAAACATTTTGTACGTCTGTAACCTTTGAATCAGAATAACAAATTACCTTCAAATTAATTACACATTCTATTTCCATAATTTATACATTTATTTAATTTTCTCCATCCCTGTCTCACTCTCTCTATGTATCTATGTCTCTTTCTTCACATACACTCTCTCTCTCTCTCTCTCTCTCTCTTTTCTTTCGTTTAATCTCCCACACTACACTTTTTCTTCACACACACTCTCTCTCTCTCTCTCTTTTACTGCTTTAGTTTAATCTCTCACACTACACTCTTTCTTCACACACACACACACACACACACACACACACACACACACACACACACACACTCCTCTCTCTCTCTCTCTCTCTCTCTCTCTCTCCCCTCTCTCTCTCTCTCTCTTTCTGTTTTAGTTTAATCTCTCACACTACACAATTACGTCACTCTCTCTCTCTCTTTCTCCTTTAGATTAACATCTTACAGTACACTTTTTCTTCACACATTCTCTCTCTTTCTGCTTTAGTTTAATCTCTCACACCATACTTTTTCTTCACACACACTCTCTCTCTCTCTCTCTCTTTCTGCTATAGTTTAATCTCTCACTCTACACTCTTTGTTCACACACTCTCTCTCTTTCTGCTTTAGTTTAATCTCTCACACTACACTCTTTCTTCACACACACACCACACACACACACACACACACACACACACACACACCACACACACTCTCTCTCGCGCTCTCTCTCTCTCTCTCTCTCCCTCTCTCTCTCTCTTTCTGTTTTAGTTTAATCTCTCACACTACACAATTACGTCACTCTCTCTCTCTTTCTCCTTTAGATTAACATCTTACAGTACACATTTTCTTCACACATTCTCTCTCTTTCTGCTTTAGTTTAATCTCTCACACCATACTTTTTCTTCACACCTCTCTCCTCTCTCTTTCTCTATGTTTAACTCCTCACTCTACCTCTTTGATTCACACACTCTCTCTCTTTCCTGCTTACTTAATCTCTCACACGACAACTCTTTCCTCACACAACCACCACACACACACACACACACACACACACCACACACAA